>JAMQGT020009467.1:0-39293 GCA_024447675.2 Pterophyllum scalare | reverse complement strand
TGCTCCTTGCATTCAGTCAACCATGAACCATGCACACCAGCAACTCTACAACAGAATGGCTGGAGACTATGATGATCAAGGTGTTAAAGTGTGGCAAAGTCCAGACTTCAGCCAGAGTGAGGTCTGGGATGTTATGACAGCTATTCATAAACAAGTGCTCTCAAACCTCATTACTTTGCAAGACCTGGTGGCTAAACTTCCCCACAATGATGTGACATACTAAAAGGAATAGAAAACAATTGCTTCAGCTATTGTTGCTAAAGGTGGTTCTGCAGCTACTGAACCATAGAGGATCTAGTTTTTTACATGACTGCACTGATAGAGCTTTTTGAAGCTCATATGCTGCCATCTCATCTATCTTTTTAGATTTCCTTCTGATGGATTTAAAGTTTGTTGAATTGTTGTGCATCTGCGAAAGGTGCAGGGGAAAACAAACACTAAATCACTGAGATTATCACAAGGCCTCCGTGTTTGCGATACACCAGCGCATGGTTTTTGATTGCAGCACACGGAACTTTGTGTGGGACTCAGCATTAAGACACAGCTCGAGCAATTTGTGATGACCCACTCCAGCCTCTCAGTCAGTCTGTGTGGCAGTTCTGTACTGCAGGTGATGGAGAGGAGGTGTGATGTTTCTAGTTACACTGTTAGTGTGCGCTACAAAAGCCCTCAGAGTCAGTTGCTGGTGTGGCTGTGCTCTCCTGAGACAACATTCACCATTCCTGTTTCACTGACTCACTTACATCACTGACAATACTGACTACACCTATGGTTAGTTTAAGTTCTTTTGTTTCTTTAATTTAAAAATAAACAGTTTCTTTAATTGGCATTTGTGTGTATTCTCCCTTTTTGTCATGGGTGTGCTGCCCATTTTGTGACAAATCATAACATTTCTTAATTACTTTAATAAAGCAAGTCATTGCACAAACATACTTAGAAAATAAGCAATGCAACCTAACCAGTAGGTTACAAAAAAAACCAATTGCTTCATACACGGCAAAAACACAGTCTGTAAACTCAAGGAAATTTAGTAATTTAAAGGCACAGATTTAAAGGAGCACAAAATTTTCTTGAGTTGAATACTCTGATCAAGATGTACCTTAAACTTAGTAAACCATCTAATACAAATTCATCTTCTGCACAAAATCTCATTGGATTTATTAGCCGTTAGAACCAAGTGGACGTTGAATGGTTGGCTTTTACAGCTTCTCGTTCCCGTGAACATCTGTTACAAAGCACAATTGGAAAAACTTTCGGCAACAATTCCGGAACATCCGGGTTCTACAGCATTACGTCCGATGCCTTCCATGAACCCAGGAGTGAAACCGTTGACACTGAACTTGTGAGAGCCCTGAAGGAAGATCGTATTTCACTCTAAAATGCTGGCTTTACTGCTTCCGCGGATGACCTTTTGCCATGTGAATCAAATTTCAAAAAATCAAAAGAACAGAACAAATCTCATGAGTCTCAGTTGAGAGTATATGTGTTAATTTTAATCCTATTTGGAATCACATTTCACAAAGAATGTGTTGTTTGAAAAGCATACTGGAGCTCCCGACCCCCCCCCCACCGTACTGTTAAAAAATCAGTGAATTCATTCCCTGGAGAATGATCTCATGTCTGATTTTATACAATCTTCAGCCAACTTGCTTTAATTAACCATATGATACTTATTTGGTGCTTCAGAGCAAGTCCCGAGCTTCATACGAGATTTGTTGCTCAGTCCCCTGTCATCTCCATTGTGGCTCGGCGAAACTCCGCTTTGTGTTGGGTGATGAATACATGAGTCAGCTGTTCGTTGCCAGTGACAGGCGTTTTGTTTTTTTTTCCAGGAACTGTTTGAAATAAAAAGGTTTCAGCACAGCTGCTCCATACGCTCCACCTTCACAACTCAGCTACCTGAAGTTCAAGGAAATCAACATGCCATAGTCCATTGGAATCCACAGAAAAAATCCCATCACGCTGAAAATATTCCACAGCACTAGAAAGAAAATTTTTGGAAGCATAAAACAATAATCTGCTGAACCAAGTTTTTAGCACTTTTACTGCATTTAAATAATTTTAAGAAGACTCAATTGACATCAGGATATAGTCTGTGGCTGACTGAAAAGAGCAGAACAAATCTTCAGTAAGTTATTCAGAGAAAGCCAAAGGTCACACGGAGAAAACCAAAAATGTTAGTGATGCAGTCATCAAGCTAAGGATCCCACAATTCAACATGTTACAGCACAATACGAATGTTAAGAGAATGACACATAAACATAACCAAGGATCCACGACATTTTTGCTGGCATTAGTATTTCCTGTATTTTATTTTGTGCTTAATTGTTACATTCAGTGTTGATGTGTGTGTGTGTGATAGAGATGAGTATTGAACATTTTCTTCTCCAAACCCTTTTATATCTGTCACATGTGCTCAAGGTGAACTTGCTCTTATCTATGAAAATCGCAGGGTGCCAATAGTGGACCTGCCAATTCTAGTATTCTATGACAAATGCCAATCCATCTCAATGCTACAGGGCAGTAAGCACAGGGCCCACTGATTGTTTGGTCAGAGACTTTCACATCAGTGGCCTGCTGGAGGTCATTTTATAGGGCTCTGGCAGTGCTCATCCTGTATTGATGTGCCATCTTGGAGGACTTCAACTCCCTGTGCAACCTCTGTAGGGTTCAAGTATCACTGTGGGGGACCGAGTCGAAAAACAAGAGGGGTCACAGGAAATATTAGAAAAAAATTGGGTTTTTTATTTTAAAAATCACAATTACAAAATACTGAGCTCATAAAAAAGGTCAAAGAAAAAAATCTGAACTTAGGCAAAAATGTGAACAAACCAACCAGCAGCACAAACAAAACATATCTGACTCACCTAAAAAAAAAAGACACACAAGGGTATATATGCTGGCTGATCAGACCATTAACACACAATAGGGGTAACTAAACAGAATACACTAACTACACCAAACACCACAGTACTGCTAAGTTTGTTAATAAACTAAACACCCAAAAAACAAAAAGCAAAATCTTAAAACTCCAAATACAAATATTCACTTAAATGGAAAAGCTTTATTTAACTAAAGAAACTCCAAGTCCCCTCCCCTCTACAGGAACTGGTGGTGCAGTCCAATCAGTCCATTGTGTTCAGGTGTGCAAAGCCCTGGCTAACATCTTTTGTCAGGCAACTCCCAGGGATCCCAGCAGGTAAGTACCGGTAAAAGAAACAAGAACTAATCATGAGCATAAACAAAAATGAACCAGGGGCTGAGACAAATACAAGTGAACTAAATGTGCGCGCTTACAAATAGAACAAATGCAAAACTAGTTAAAAACAGTCAGAAAAGATTAGTAGGGAAAAATCATCAGTGGCCTCCACCTGTAAAACCAGTCCTGTTTTGAGGGTCATCTCATTGTTGCCCCTCTAGTGCACCTGAAACTGACTAACAACCCCCTGTGCTACCTAACTGACCAGGTCAATATCCCAGAATTTTAATTGACCTGATGTTATACTCTGATGATAAAAAAAAAAGGTTCCTTTATTTTCTTTGAGCATTATTTGATCACTATATGCCGTTTTGCCATTTCACTCTTTGGAGACTCCCCCATGATCCTTCACAGACCAGCAGGTGCCTGTCTCTGCAGGAACCTGGGCAAATGTGGTGGGAACTAGTGGTGTGCGATACTGCAAGATTTGGTATTGATCGATACCAAGTAAATACAGGGCCAGTATCGCCGATACCGATACTTTTTAATTGTCTAATATTTTTTACATCAAATCGCGGGCCGGAAGTAGGGGGCGGGGCCAGAAGTGGCCCGCGGGCTGGGAGTGCTGACAAATTCCTTTTTGCCCCAAGTAAAATGTGTTGCATGTCACGTGACACTGCAGGGAGGGGAGGAGCAAAGTGTGCCTGCTCTGTGCTGTGAGAGGAGCAGCACTTAAACAGTCAGCTCACATCTTTGATGAAACCGCAGCGCTGCATACAGGAGAGAAACTGAAGATAAAGTATCGATCTTATTACACTAGTATTGATCAATATCAATACCAACGTTGGTATCGATATTATCGCTATTTGGATCGATCTGCACACCACTAGTTGGAACACAAAAAGTTCTCATTACAGTATCAAGGTCCTGCTTGAACTCTGTCAGCACTGTCCCATAAAAATACACACAGACATGCCATGTACAGTACAGTACAGTTTCCCGAATCACGTCAGTCTGCGGCATTTTCGGTGAGTCTGTGTCATTGAGTCAGCGACATTTCCGGTGGGTCCGCTACTCCGCTCTCACTTACCTTTTGTATTTAGCAGCATCAGCTAGTCAAAGGACTCATATGATCCAGATTTATGGAAATGTTGGATTTGTGATTCATAATTCACTGGTAAGATTTGACTCATTAACCCAAGTGAATCGACCAGCACTAGTGTAGATGTGGCTTGTAGTGTAAACCACTTTACAACGACTAGAATAGTCATATATGAATTCTCATCCCTTTCTATGTGATAGAAAGAAAGACCACCATGTCATCAAAGATATATACAATGATATACCTGTGTACTTTTGTCATAAAAAAGTAACTTTTGGATATATAATGGTAAACCCTAGGGCCCGTGCACAGTGCAACAGCCTTTGCACTCTTTCTAGTTTGTTTTTTTCAAACTGATGTTCGGTGCACTTTATATGCATAGCTATGATAAGCCGAACCTTTCAACCAGTTTCCTTCATCATTTAGAGTATTTTTTTTAATTATTTTTTTAATAACATTTAATATTGTGTTAGGGTAATAAAGAGGTGCAAACACCCCCAGGTACTTTTAAAATAATGAAGTTAGGCTGCCCAAACATCTATTGCAGAATGAGAACCTGGAGGGGAAAAGTAATTTAGTCAACTAGTGCATGCTATGAAATGTTCTCATATTGCAAATTCATTTTACAGCACAGTACAAGCATTGGCTGCTGTTGTTTTAGTGCAGTTTCATTTTAATAATGCAGCTTTATCACATTTGTTGATCTTTAAATAGAGTACAGTGATGGTTCTCCCTTTATTTGTTTCTAGTAGTTCAGCTTGCTGAACACTTTCTGAGTGTTGTCAAGAGAGCGAGACAATGTTGTCGTTTTTGATTTCTTTTTAAGCTGATTTTATTAGTTTTTACTTGAATGTTTTTTTTGTGTGTGTGTTTTCATCTGGTACTCTTAACACTTAAATTTACAGTGCTTATGATGCCAATTTGGCAGCTGCCGCCATCATCACAATGCTAAGGTGTCCATTGTCCATCCATGGCGATATTGGCTTATTTTTGACACCTAGAAGTCCAAATTAGCAGCCTGCAGGCCATGGCCATCCTGTTGGAACATTTCTGTTTTAGCTTCGTTCATTTTCCCGTTGGTGAGATTTTTTATTTTTCATGTGTTTTTCATGTTTTGCATCACACTCTGATTTGGTTTTTGTACAAAAATGTACTTAGCTGTGTTAAGCAAAAAATATTGTTGTTTGGGTTAAAAGTCATGTATGTATGACTGGACCTGGGTCTGGGGCTTGCTGTGCCTTGGCCCCTGTGGGCTCCTCCTTCCTTCTGCTGGGGTGGCCTTGGGACTCCAATGCTCTTGGGGGGCTGCCAACAGACATTCACATTTTTTTCAGGTTCTGTTTGTTTTTTATGTGTGATTTTTTTTTTTTTTTTTTACAGGTGCAGCAGCAGGTGGTGAACCATTGTGTTCTTCTACTTGTGCTGTCCTCTTGTTCTTATCTTTTTTCCTTTTCCTCATTGCCATTATACATATACACTTATATGAACAATAACCCAAATGAACGAATAAATAAAATAAAAATAAAAACACTAAAAAGAGGAGCCTATAGAGAATTTATAGAGCTCATCTGGAAAAGCAAATAAGTTTGTCACCACCAGTGCACTCAGATCATAATTCTGATTGCAAATGTTGCCAGACAAGACAGGCTTGAAAAAATAAAATAAATAAAAGTCACCACTTCTCAAAAGCAACCCTGTACACTGAAAAGTGAAAAGTTGAAGGTGACACACTGGTTTCACCAATGCCTTATGCATTAAGCTCCACCCCCAAAGGACACCTTGTGCATTATTGAGCCACACCAGTGGTTCTGAAGAATAGACACACAGGTAAAGACTGGTATTTTCCAACTTTGTATTTGCATATAAATATAGCCCAAAGGCCAAGCTAAAATTTGTGAGTTAGAGTGACCACTTTACAAACTATACAGTACTGGGTCAGAGGACTCCCATCAGGGAGCACAACACTGAAACTGAACAAGATGCTCATGTGGGTGCCACATCAGGACACAGGTGATTATATGCTTTAGGACAGAGGTTGAATTACATTTTGCTGATGCAGTGTTAGAATAATGAACACATTGTCATTGTGGAAGTTCCAACATCTCCAGCTAATAACAGTGCACAAGGACAGGAAGGGAATATAAAAGGGACTTAATAAAAAAAAAAGAAAGAAAAGACCAAATCTTTGAGCTGATGAAAATGCAAATTGCAACAGGAATACAGTAGCATATGTTCTATTAGCATTCAACAGATATATACGCACAAAAAAAAAAGGATTGTTTTGGAAGCAATGAAAGGTAACGCAGAGTTTAAGGATACTGTTTGGCATGGCTGGCATCATCCGTTGTGTGGTTGAAAGGCACAGGGGAAATTAATGGAGATAGTGCAGCCAGAGTTTCAGCTGGATCTCAGTGAAAATATGCTCCAGTTACATCAGCCAGAGAGGCAATAGTAATGACTCATGTACTTGATGATATCCTGTGAGGAGGGCAGGAGTAGCAGTCTCAGTGTTGTCCGCAGAGGAAAAACTTTGCGTGCATGTACTGTGGTGAGATTTTTTTTTTTTTTTTTGAAGTATGACTTTAAACACGCCGACAATCTGCGTCATTTCGTCTGTCCTGTAAATACTGTCTGCTTTGTTTTTCTTTATTGCAGTTTTTGAAGTTAGTTCATAAGCTACTTAGCACTGATCTAAGAATCATTTGAGCACAAAATAAAAATACACCTAACTAAAGTTTTCTTTTAATTGAATCTAACAAAAATGCCAAAGATAACACGGTTACACGCATGAAATAGTGTTTTTGCACCAACAAGGTGATTTCCACAAATCTGGGCATATCTTAGCATGGTGCACACTAAACCTTAGGAAATGTGAGGAAACTGGACAAGTGGAGGACAAAAGAAGAAGTAGCAGGGTTCCTCAGTCTATCCATGTACTGTTCACTGAAGCCTCATCGATATGTACGGAGGAGGAGAGGTACAACAGTCAGTCTACAGCCAACCGTGAATCACAATGGAGGCTCTGTCATGCTTTGGAGTTGCATTTCAACTAGGGGTGTTGAAATGCACCATCAGTTTTCGATTCATCGTGCAATACCACCTGGAGAGGGTCTAATTGGCAATGGCTTCATTTTCCAGCATGTAATTCCAAACACACGGTCACAAGGCAGTAAAAGCATACCTGGATAGAAAAACAGTGGAACACTATCTGTCATGAATTGGCCTCCTGAGAGCCCAGACCTCAACATTATTGAGGCAGTGTGGCATCACCTTGACAGAGAACAGAGCAAAAGACATTCACCATCCAAAGAAGAGCTTTGAAATGTCCTCCATGAAACCTGCAGAACTATTCCTGAAAACTACTTAAATTACAGGAAAGCTGCCTAACAGAGCTCAGGCCATGTTGAAGAATAAAGGGTGTCAAACCAAATATTGACTTTGAACCTTGTTAGAATTATACAAACTTTTTGTTTTATATACTGTATTTCCATGTTTGCTTGCATGTTTCATTAAATCACTATTTCCCTTTTTCCTAGCAAAATATAAAGACATGAGAGGTGGCTTGAGAATTTTGCACATTACTATATACTTATTCTGTGATAAACTTAGCAGGTCACACAGCGTAGTCAGTCGTGTGTGCTTGTGCACTGTCCCCTATGACTAAACAAAGAAAGAAAGCATTTGTGATCTTTTTAAGCATGGGCCTGTAGTCTTTGATCCCTTATGAGAAATTTGTCCAAGACAATTTGTCCAAGACAATAAAGGCTAATCTAATCTAATGTAAGCGGTCAAAGACCAGACTGACAGGCACATCCAGACAGTGTGGATGGAGGTTAGGCAGCGTGCATTAGGACAGAGGGATCTGCTGATAACGTCATGATCCCATTACAAAACAAAGAACAGCTCGACAACCATCAATCAAACAGATCCCTTCAGCAAACACGTCACTCGTCGGTACAGTCCAGCTGTGTCCTCACTATACAGCGTGTCAGCCTTGACCATAAATAAGAGATGATGCTGTAATCCCAGGAGTCAGTCATCATACAAGCAACTGTGAATTATCCCCCATAAACTCAAAGACAGAGGTACTACATGCCCCCAAAGTAAAAATGTTCCACTCTTTTAACTAGTCACTAATTACAGCCAAAAGGGGGAATGAAACATGCAGCTCCAAAGCCCAGTGAATTATAAAGAGCTATTTATTACATTAAGTAAGAGGGAGAACAACAGCATGTTACAAGTCACTGTAGGGGGAAATACTTGCAGTGGATTAAAAGAGGGTGCTCCCTACTTCGTTTTCCTTTTAGTTACCATATGATATTGGCAACATCTACGCCAAGGGTGCCAAGGGATTTGTTTGGATAACACTACAAATGTGCAAATCCAGACTGTGTCCTAATCACTGTGGCTTAATAACCAGTGTCACATACTTGGCTTCTTGTCTCAAAGCCCTATTTGGTATGTTGCAATCCAGGAGTAGAGTATTCTGACACTAAAGCCATGTGACACCCTGCTTTTCACAACAAGGAGCTCCTCGCTTCAATTTTTCCAACCCGTGCTGCACCAAAACAGCAAGTTAAACTGAATATTAACTGAATATAGGGTGTGGGTGTAAAAGGTACTGATAGCCCAGCTCAGAAGCAACTTCCTGCATCCACTCTGCAACCCTGAGAATAAAGCACAGGTTTCCAGTCTAACAGCTTAGTTTGGATTCAGTTTGTCTAATTTACTGTTCTCACTTCAACAGCTATAAATTATTCTACTGGTAACTGAGTTCAATCATGGCAATTTAGCACTACTGTTAAAGGGACAGTGCACAAAGGAAAACAGTGCTTATCCCGACTGGTAAACGATAGAAAACAGCTTTTTATGAAGTCAAAAACAACCTTAAAACAGTTGCCCATTTGATAATCTCCACCACAACCTCTGTAGTCCTTAAAACTACTGCAAATCACAAGATGAGCATTTAAAGAGAATAAAGGGTAGTGTCTTAATAAACAAATAAATATGTAACAAACACAAATGACACACCTGAACATATTTCCAAAGCCAAGGATAAAATCCTTGTTTACATTAGTTTGTGATCTTTATATTTAAAGAAGCCCATTTCACAATTATTTTTAGCATCCTTTGTGTATTTCTGACTGAGTGTTTCTCTGTGTTCTGAAAGGATTTTCGCTTGTAATTGTGAAAGCAGAAACATGCTGTTGAATGCATATAGCATGTCAGTGCTGTAGACAGCAGTGACAAAAACCATGCATTTTCTTTATTTCCATGTATTGTCAGTTTATGGGGGTGTGGGGGACTTTTTTTTCCCCTTTAAAAACACATTTTGACACCTTCAAGGTAGCAAATAAACAGTAACAACAAATATCCACAACCAACCAGCATACACACATACATCTGGGGGAGAAAAAAGTAACTATAAAAAAATGAATTCTCTACAGTCACATGGCAGAGAGAGCCACATATGATCGTTAAATACAACTCCGATCAAGAAAAGCTGCATTAAAAAACAAAAAAGACACACACCCGTTATCACATTTAGTCCAAACAATACAAAAAGACACCACAAGATCCATCTCATTCATTTCTGTTAGCATTTTAAATTAATAGATTGCATGCAATCATTTTTAAACCTTTGTTTGAGATGGTGTTTGATGAGTTTGAGCATCCAAAGAGACACCCAAAGACCTCTGGTTCTCTGTTAGGAGAAGGTTTTTATGAAGCCCAGAGGGGAAAAAAGAAAAGAAATGATACTGCATGATAAAATACAGAGAACTGTACTTTTCCATATTCATAGTTGTTCTGTCAATATCAGATGCAAGCTAATTTAACTTTTTAAAAAATTGCTGTTTTCATTATTCTGAGTTGCATACATTTTACTCTCCTGTGTCATAAATATGTGATAAATGTAAATCAAATTGTGCATACATTACAGATACTATGAGATGCTGCCTGAAACAGGCTTTGACCCTCAGTCCTAAATAAAATATCATGAGCTATGTATGCACGAATGACATATTTGATAAAATTTCTGATATAAAATGAATCAGCTGGAATGATTAAAATACTTTAAACAAACTGATTATGCTGATATTTATTAAATTTGGTTTATTAATTATAGCGAATGGTCAGTTCGATATGGGAGCTTGTTTCTACCACTGAGAAAAAAAAACATCTAAAAAATTTGTGTAAGGCATCCCAAATTTTCAATTTATGAACTCAAACTAATGAGAAAATAGCTTAAAAGTAAGAAAATAACTTGAAATTTCAAGTTATTAATGTGACATTTTGAGATAATGTCTCGAAATTTCAACCTTAGCTCTGCCAGTTTTTTTTTAAGTGGCGGAAACAAGCTTCCATAATTCCAGAGCAACATAATTTGACTTTATTCATATTGCTCGTTGAGGACACCACAGCTGAGATGTTAGTTTGATAAACACTGTGCATGCATACATAACCTAGACAAAATGTTCTCCATTGATCATCATCTCGCTTTGCGGTGTTCCCGTCTCGTGTTTTTCCTCCTCTGCAGGGGGCCTGTCGGCATGCTGAGCCTGAGGGCTCAGGGACATTCAGCTGTGTCTAATGTGCTCCAAGTGTTTACACAGAAAAAGGTGAACATTGAGAGTTTCCTGTTGGTCAGGACAGCCTCACATGTTCGTCCGTTTTGCAGCGGATGAGAGACAGATGACAGTCAGTGATGTGTCAATCTCTCTCAGTTATAGCCTCAACATCCCTCCCTTAAAGAGCAAGGAAAACAGGTCGAAGCCTTCTGCACATTAATCCAGATGGCTGGCTGCAATTTCAAAAGCCTCATTGTCATTCTCTGACATTTCTCAAGCCCCCCTCTGAGTCTTTGCTTATCTGAGTCATGCTGACTGAAATGAGGATTGGAGCTTTATGGAATTCAGATGGCACACTGGATGATCAGCCCTAACTCTGTCTCTTGATACAAGGAGGATAATTTTCTGTCCTGATTGTCTTTGAATGCTCAGACTGTGTGTCAATGATGAGCAAATGAGGAGTATAACCCAACGCATTAGCTAGCATGAGTTTGGTCTAATTTAACATTGATATTTTGAAGGTGGTACTAGCAGATACTATTTGTGGTAAATGGCTAAAGACAGATTAAATAAACTGCTAACAGAATGGAAATGGAATGTAAGGTCTGAGCAGAGATGTACAATTTAGTAGGTTAGGAACAAACTGTAGCGGAGCTTTTGACTTATTTAGATGAAAATAAACCGTGGAGTAGTCCATTCACTGTTACAAATCCTCTCCGAGTTATATGAAAGAATACATAATAAGTTACTGTTATTCATCAGTTAATCCCCTGTAGCTGAGAATACTGAGAGAATTTGTTTGACAGGGAATGCAAAAAGAAGGGTTTTTAAAACTATATTTGTTGAGCAAAGCATCTAAGAACTTCAACACTTTTAAATAGTTTATAATCTTCATTACTGATGTTTGAAATGCCATTTGGTCAAAATATTGGAAGAAATGAAGATCACAACATGCCGGTGAGTCATGTTTCAGGCTTTTTGACCTACAACAGGGATGCTACCACTGATGGTATATAAACATATTCAAAGTTTGTATAAAGCAGACAATCTTTAAATCTAGTACATGGGTTTTATTAATAACATTGTGCGTCTATACTACTCAAGCATCCAGCTACGGCATAATTCCTAAATCTAGAGCATTTTCCAGGATTGTTAGCAGACGGTAGTGAACATCCAATGGATCAGAAATGGGAAAATATGGGAAAAAAATGAATAGAAGTGAAACATACACTCATAGGCCAGGTTAGTTATACAGTACCAGTTAATCAGCCCATTTACCCAAATCTCCAATCAGCCACTCAAATGGCAGCAATTTGGTGCATTTAGGCATGTAGCAACCTACTTAAGTTCAAACTGAGCATCAGAATGGGGAAGAAAGGTGATTTAAGCGTCTTTGATTGAAGCGTCTTCGGTTGTTGGTGCTGGATGCACTGGTCTGAGCATTTCAGAAACTCCTGATCTACTGGGATTTTTCAAGGTTTACAGAGAATGGTCTGAAAATGAAAGAATAGCCAGTGAATGGCAGTTCTCTGGAACTCAAATAACAACATGTTACTGCCAAGGTATGCAGAAGAGCATCTCTGAACACACAACGCATCAAACCTTACAGCAAATGGGCTACAGCAGCAGAAGAGCACACCAGGTACCACTCCTGTCAGAACAGGAAACTGAGGCTACAATTCTCACAGGCTCACCAAAGTGGTGTGTAGTGATGTGGAGGATTTTTTTTTCTTGGTACTATTTGGCCAAGAATTGGACATGCTGATCATGCCCATCCCTTTATTATAACAGTGTACCCATCATCTGGTGGCTGCCTCCAGCAAAATAATGTGCCATGTCACAACGCTCATGACACGTCAGTGAGGTCACTGTACTCAAATGACGTCCACAGTCAGCAGATCTCAATCAATCAATCTCAATGCTATCATGTCAATATGGACCACAATCTCTGAGGAATGCTTCCAGCACCTTGTTAATCTGTGCCTTGAAGAATAAGGCAGCTCTGAAGGCAATCTAGCACTAGCGAAGTGTACCCAATAAAGTGGCAAAGACACTTTAAAATTAAAATTGCATTCTAGATGGGCAATTTGACCACCCAGACTACAACAACTTCTACATTTTTAGAGTGAATGTTACAGACTTTTTATGAGTATAGTAACTTGCACCATAAATGAAACTCCCATTTGTGTTCTGAATACATAAGAGGGTTGCATGTATCCTGTTATTCCCCAATTCTGCTTAACTACCAGTTAAAGATGTTACAGAGCTCCCGAATTGTGTGAATCAAACCATCGTGTTGGTGGATGTGTGGGTTGAACGGGGTAAGGTTGGATTTTGCAGATGATCTAGATTAATTTAGTAATCAAAAACTAGCTGAGAAAACCAGGTGTCGGACTGGTGGGGGTGGATGAGCACCATCTGTACCACTCTCAAGGGGACTGACACAAGCCCATGAGAACCACAGGTTAGTCCGCCTGTGATGATACATTAAAAAAAAACAGAAAAAAAAAACAGAATACCAGTATGAGACAGTGTCAGCAACAAATGATTCACTTCAGTGTGGCAAAAGTGAAGCTGTGATCATGTTAAAAGATTGTGGCAGATCCCCTCCTGTGTGGCAGACATCTAACTCCCATTAGCCTGAGCTGAAAGGATGCCCTTCAGCTTATTTACGACCAGCAACTGACCAAGGTAAGACACAGTAATGATCTTCTTGTCACTTTTACTAGTTTATATCAAACAGCTCATGCTTCATCACCGCTGCCACTGATAGCTCAATTCCAGCAGCAAAAATACAATCAGAGCCAACATTGACCAGCTGTCTGTTTGAAAAATATACTGTTTATGAGACAGAGAGCGCCCACTAAGTTCCATGGTTATGGTGAAAAAGAAAGTGAGCAAAATTGCTTGCAGCATTTCGGTCAAGTACAGAAAACTTCTCAAGAGAAAAGAGCAACACACAGTGTCTCAACTCATGAACATCCCCGTTCAGTGAACATGTGTGCGTAACACAGCAATACACCTTTTCGCTGTGCATGATTAGCATAGCACAGTTAACCACATGTCAACCTCAATCAGAGTGACTGCTCAGTCAGAACAGAGTTTTCAGGCCTACTGGTGTATGAAATTCATTTGCTCCACACCTCTTCGCAGACTTCATCTTAAATCAGTGACTATTCAGCTCTGATGGGAGGACTTATGTCATGTGGCTGCCTGCAGCAAACTCAGCAGAGAACTTCTCACTCAAGAAAGAAATATTGGCAGAAATATTGGCAGGTTAGTGAGATCAGATGTGTCAGTGGGATCTTTGGAATAGAGATGCACAATGCTGCCGGTATGAATTTGTGTGTGCAGCAGTAGCAGGGAGATGATGATCAAAAAAATCTTGCTTTCAGGCACATATTCATGTTCTATTCCTGTTAATTTGCATAGGAAAATGTGTCACGATGTGTTTATTCATTTGAATAATGATCTGTACATGCTGTTGTTCTGGTACTTAAAGTGTTTTTCCTGTTTCTGTAAAAGAAATATTTTATGTCACAAGGTTTGGGTTCTCTTTTATCTATACATCTTCTATATTATTTTCTTCAGTGCCATGTGCTACCGCAGTGCAGAGCAGCTACCTAAACTCTACTCCCACAGAGGTCGATTATCTCTTTAATAGTGTTACATCCTCACTGCATATGACTCTGGATGCTGGGGCTCCTCTTAAAAAGAAAGTCTCAAATCAGAAGTACTTGACTCTTTAACTCACAAACATCCGAGTGCAGCCTAAAGCAGATAACCCATAGCTGGAGAGGAAAGGGCATCTCGCTAATTTAGAAGATCTTCATTTAGACTGGAAAAAGCCCTCCATAAAGCTAGGGCATCTTAGTGTTCATCACTAATTGAAGAAAATAAGAACAACCCCAAGTTTCTTTTCAGCACTGTAACCAGGCTGACAAAGAGTCAGAGCTCTGTTCAGTCCGGTATTCCTTTAGCATCAACTATTATGAACTTCATGAATTTCTTCACAAATAAAATTTACCATTAGAGAAAAAAGTATTCATAACCATCTCACAGATGTATCATTACTTACAGCTACTTTCAATACTACTGATATTAATTTAGACTCTCTCTCCAATTGATCTTTGAGTTAACTTCAAGAATTACTTCCTCCAAGCTGTCACCATGTCTATTAGACCCCATTCCTACAAAACAGCTCAGAGAAGTCCTATCTGCTTTTATTAGTTGGCTATGTACCACAGGCCTTTAAGGTGGCAGTAATTAAACCATTACTTAAAAAGCCGACACTTGACCCAGCTGTCTTAGCTAATTATAGACCAATCTCCAACCTTCCTCTTCTCTCAAACATTCTTAAAAGAGTAGCTGTAAAACAGCTAACTGATCATCTGCAGATGAATGCTTTATTTGAAGAGTTTCAGTCAGCATTCAGAATTCATTACAGTACAGAAACAACATTAGTGAAGGTTACAAATGAGCTTATTGCCTCTGACAGTGGACTCATCTCTTTACTTGTCCTGTCATGGTTGGGCGGTGTGGCAGACAGAGTGTGGACCCAAATACAGGACTCCAGAGACAAAATGTAAACTCAGAAACCTCACCTGCTAAAGTGCAATAATAGCTCAAAACATATACAGCCCTAGGCTGGCACTAATTGGAGACATGGAATTGAGGAACCAATGAGGGAGAACGTGACAAGGCCCTAAGTACATACATACTGTAAAGTAATTAGGGAGAAAGGACACAGGTGGGGGAAACAGGACACAGGAGAACAGAATCAAACTAATGAGACAAGGGGAAGCAAAACTAAATACAATGCACACGAGACAAGAGAAAACTACAACAAAACCTGCAAATATAAATATAAAGAAACCAACCTGGAATCTGTCAGAAAAAAATACAAAGTTCAAAACTGCAATAAACTAAGAATTAAACGGTGACTTTACATAATAGGACTCAAAATCTGAAACAGAAAACACTGGGTCACAAACCCACGACCTTGATATGTTGGAGTTATTAACTCAAAATTTTGAGTTACTTTCTCAAAATTTTGAGTTGTTTGAGTTGAAATTTCAAGTTACTTATCTCAAATTTTCGCATTAATAACTCAAATTATTAACTCCAGTTTGTAACAAGGAAAAGATGTACAGATCACGGCGCTTCCTGATTGGCAGTGCTAAGTCAAAATTTTGAATTATTAATGCGAAAATGTGAGATACGTAATTTGAAATTTCAACTTATTAACTCGAAATTTTGAGAAAACAACTCAAAATTTTGAGTTAATAACTCAAAATTTCGAGTTATGGATGGCAATTTTTTATTTATTTATTTTTTAGTGGCGGAAACAAGCTTCCATAGTTTATACTCCGCTCTGCACTTGATCATTAATTGTTATTAATCTCTGGCTGTCCTTCACAACATGTCTTTTGTCCTGTCTCTCTCCCCTCACCCCCAACCGGTCGTGGCAGATGACTGCCCCTCCCTGAGCCTGGTTCTGCCGGAAGTTTCTTCCTGTTAAAAGGTAGATTTTCCTTTCCACTGTCACCAAGTGCTTGCTCAGAGGGGTCGTCAGATTGCTTGGTTTTCTCTGTAATTATTGTAGGGTCTTTACCTTACAATATAATGCCCCTTAAGGCCACTGTTGTTCTGTTTTAGCTCTATATAAATCAAATTGAATTTAAGGTGGAAATCAGATAATTAGGTTGCAGATTGAAGTGAAATTAGAACCCCAAATTAGGTTTATATGGGTGGTAGAAAACGTGTCCAAAAACACTCCAAGCTTGAAATTGAATGATATGACCTTAGCCTCACTTTGTTAAATTTTTAAATGCATTTACCTTTGAGCATCAGTAAATTTATGATTACAGCCTGGTTATGGAAAGTAGACTCACAATGGTTTATTTTTATGGCTTTAAAATGAAATTATTTAATAATGTTGCACTTTGAAAAGGATGTTGTCCAACTTCTGCTGAAAAAAAAAACTTTTATTCCTTTTAGTTCCTTTTATTGCCAAAATATTAGAAAAGGTTGTTGGGACCCAGTTAAAGAAAGTTTTGGAGAAGATGTTTTTTGCAATTTTCAGTCTGCTTTCAGAAAACTGCATTCCACTGAAACAGCCCTCCTTAAAGTCTCAAATTACCTTTGATGGCTGCAGATAAGGGTGATCATTCAGTCCTTGTTTCACTGGACCTCAGCTTAGCCTTTTGATACTGCTGACCTCCAGATCTTAATCCATAGATAGGGATTTCCAACCCTGCCTTGGATTGGTTCACTCCAATCCAAAACAAAAGCTAATAGAATTGGCTTACGGTTTTGGTAGCAAAATTTTGTAAGATGTTGCAACTTGCAAGTTTACATTCAACTGTACCTCTCTTTTAAACCTCACAAATTGGATAAGTTATCCATTTTAAACGAGTGTCTTAATACAATCAAAGGCTTGATGGCAAATGACTTTTTGAAGCTAATGGACAAATTTTGGGAGCATTACTGCTCAAATCAGACAGCGATTGAGTTCTTCCTCATGACCCACAATAGCTATAATGCAGGGAACCTACAGATGATCTTTATCAGCTCTTGTTTTTTTTACATTCAGGAAATATTGCTAAACTCAGGACTCAGGATCAAAAAGGGAATTGGACATGTTTATCCACAGCTTCATCTCCTCTCACTCTCACTATAATGCTTTGTTTTCTAGTCTAGCTAAAGCATCTATTAAGCACCTCCAATCTATCCAAAATGCTGTTGTAAGGCTTTTAACTCACTCTCATCAATCTTCACATATCACCCCACTTTTAAAGCTTTTGCACTGTCTGCTGTCAGCTTTAGATTTCAGTTTAAAATCTTTGTTCTTATTTTACCTTACTTACCAGCTTACATCTGACGCCGGCCTACTTAACATTATTGAATTGCTCCAGATTGCTCTGGATTCTCAGATAATGGTTTTCCTGTGATTCCATGTACCTGTCTGAAAACTAAGGGAAACCTTAGCTCCAAAACTGTGGAACAGATTACCACTCACTCTTCCCACCCTTGTCTCTGTGGTAGTCTTTAAAAAGCAGCTTATAATGTATCTGTTCAGACAGACATTTGCATAGGCCATTTAAAAACCCTTTCTTATAACCATTTTTGGTAAACTTGTCTGATGTGCGTATTTCTCATATTTACTTTATACTCTAGATTGAAGACCGGTTGATCATAATAATGCAGGTTTTTAATAATGCAGCTGAATACGATCCATGAAGTCAAGTTGTAGTAACAGATAAATAGTTTTAACATTTATGAGATGCTTATAAAACACTACAAAACAGCTTGCATTCAGCATGTCATTTATATCTTTACTGCCAATGACCATAAGCTCATTAGCAGAAATTCTACATAGTGGATCAGCTTTTATAGACAGCCCTGTGCTGTTTTGCTTGGACCCACTATACTGGCAAAACACCCTGCTCCAAAGTCTATTCAAACAAAAGAGGGGGCTGTTTTTTTAAGTTAATCCAACTATGGCCTAAAGCAAGAAAGTCTTGTTATGCAGTAAAAACAGCTGCTACATTACGGTTGAATTATTTAAGCTTTCACTGGACTATGTAAAATATTATAGAAATCATTGGCTTACTAAAAAAGCTGTGTATAATGTATACTGTAAGATTATTATATGGTAATACACTGTTGAAGTAAATGCATTATTATTTCTAACAGTTTCAGTTCAATGAGAGGGGGGTCCCAAATATATGACAAAAAAGGCAGGTTTAAAAAACAAAAAGGGAGCTCTAACTGAAGTCCGAGTTAATAAATTAAGCAGAAGCAGGGGAGTAGATAAGGCTAACAAACTGGACTCAAGAAATGGCACGTAGAAAACAAGTACTGAACAAATTAAAGGAGAGACAGCCAAGGCTATAAATACATAGAGAATAAAGTTGAAAACAGGGAACAGGGAGAAAAAAACAAACAGGTGGAAGTATGTAAAAACTTTCTAATGGCCAGTAGGAGGCAAGTCCTATGAGAAGTCAATGAGATAATGTCTTGATGCATGCTCTATCATCCAGGTATGAAAATTCCAGGGCATTGATTCTGTTCATCTGGATGTAGTGTTTTATGTGGAAGAAGCGTTTCGTCACTGATCCAAGCTGTACAGTACTCACTTAAGTTATTTACCTCAGTAAACATTTTCCTAATTTATTTATAGTCTCAATCAACAGTCTCCAGTTTGTTTGTTTGTTTTTGTCTTTTTTTTAAATAGGCCATTGCATTCATCCATCCATCCATTTTCTTCTGCTTATCTAGGGCCAGGGCACAGTGGTAGCAGCCTAAGCAGAGAAGCCCAGAACTCCCTCCCCCAGGGGGACCCCAAGGCATTCCCAGGCCAACCGAGAGATATAATCTCTCCAGCGTGTCCTGGGTCTGCCCCAGGGCCTCCTCCTGGTAGGACATGCCTGGAACACCTCACCTAAGAGATGCCCAGGAGGCATCCTAGTCAGATGCCCGAACCACGTCAATTGGCTCCTTTCGATGTGGAGGAGCAGTGACTCTACTTAGAGCCCCTCCCAAATGGCTGCATTACTCACCCTATCTCTAAGGGAGAGGCCAGCCACCCTTTGGCAGAAGCTCATTTCTGCCGCTTGTATTCGCAATCTCATTCTTTTGGTAACTACCCAAAGCTCGTGACCATAGGTGAGGGTAGGAATGTAGATTGACCGGTAAATCAACAGCTTCGCTTTTATGGTCAGCTCCCTCTTTACCACAACAGACCAGTGCAGCGTCCACATCACCGCAGACGCAGCCCCAATCTGTCTGTCAATCTCCCGCTCCCTTCTCCCGTCACTTGTGAACAAGACCCCAAGATACTTGACCTTCTCCACCTGGGGCAGCAACTCGTCCCATGAGCCAGAGTGGGCACGCCACCCTTCTCTGGCTGAGGACCATGGTCTCCGACTTAGAGGTGTTAATTCTCATGCCAGCCGCTTCACACTCGGCTGCAAACCATTCCACTGCAAGCTGGCGGCCACCACCTGATGAGGCCAACAGGACCGCATCATCCGCAAAGAGCAGAGATGAGATTGCATTAATTTGGTAGATAATGGTCTCATTCGGAGTGAAAAGGACAATAAAGCAGGGTATAATTTATGGCATGGCTACATTTTTTTCTATGGTATGAGCGTCCATCCCCTCACTCATTGCATCCAGTTTCAAAAAACTAAGTGGTCAAAATGTTCAACTCAAGGTGTCAAAACTGTCATTGGATGACAACACACTAGTCTATGGTTTATATACAGTCTACAGACAGAACATGACCGTAGACTGGATACAAGGATTTAAATGCAGTCTACAAGGTATGCACAGTGTTTACCATGTCTATTATTTTGCTTCCTTTACTAAGAAACACAAAGGTTGTGATATTAAAAACTAAAAACAGGAACCATAACTGCAACCAAAAAAAAAGAAGCCTCAGCCGCGATGCAGCTGGGTAGATATCGAGCCAGCTTACACAAATTCTCTAGAACACATCTTCTTGGGTCATTCTTACACAGACTGTGTGGCTGCAGTGCTGCAAAAATGTTTGACTGTGATACATTTGAATACAGATTTGATTTTCTTTTTTTCTGAAGCCATGCCCATAGTGCTGACTACAATGCTATTGTAAGAGGAAAATTTCCATTCTACTTATGTATATTTTTTCTATTCATTCTTATCTTAGTGAAACAGTCTGTCTGTGGCAGTTTGATAAAGTCTGCTTGCACAAATCTTTATCATTTACCTGGACTCACTTGAGTATTTTGTCTGGGTTGCGAGGTTCAGATCTTTCCCTTCCAGGCAATTAGTCAGTCAACGCTCCATCACCCAATCAAAAGGCCTCCTTAATAACCAGTGGGATATTAATTAGAGTGACATGCACATATCTCCAATCCCAGGTTTTACCCTTCTGGGCAGAGGTTCATTAATAGGTAGAGCTGAGTGGCTGCTGCAGACCCATATATTATACCTTGAAACTGAAACAGGTCAGAGGTTAAAAAATCAAACAGGGTTTTGAAGTTACAGAAATGGAAACCTGTGCTATGCGCTCTGATCCTCATATATCATGTCATGATTCAGCCTGTGTCAGAGATGTTTTGCAGAGGGTAAAGATGCTGCTGTTCCTCTGACAGATCTGCACAGCCTATAAAAAGCATATTGATTGAATTGAATCGAACCTCCTCACATCTACATTTTTTTTTCATCTTGTCAGTGCCCTCGAGGGTCAACACAGTATCTTTGGTAATTGGAAATGCCTGCCGAACCCTCATTGTGAAGAACAAAAACTATTTTGGTCAGGATGGGTAATAAATGGGACTGATGTCTTTGCCGTTTACATGCTGTCTGCAGGGCTGCGATTTGTGTATACAGCCCGAGGCGGTGGAAATGTTATGTTCTGAGGTCAGCTCTGACAAATCTCTGAACCCAGCCTGGTATAAACTTGGAGGGAAAATGGAACAGCGCGCACCAAATATAGAAATAGGCACTATGAAAATAACATATATCAATAACATTGACTAACACATGGTTTCACACAAAACACTCACCTTCAGAAATAACAAATAGGTACCTTTACAGTTTGATTCATCATCAGATTTTAAAATAAAATATCACAGTAAAGTCAGTAAGATTGACACCCATTTTTAGATTTTAATGGAGAAAATAAGAATCGAGCTAATAAAAGGTTATACTCTTGAGTCTTTGAGTCTGTCTCACATACTTGGTGGGATTAGTTAGCAGAAATATTAAGTGGCCACTACAGAAGCCAAGAAACACAGTTTTCATGAGTTAGAGGAATGCCTGTAAAATCTAGAGTGCTTACTGCCCAGCTGTTTCACGAGATTACTCACCCTGTAAAAATTATTCATGACCCATTTTTAAAGATTTATATCTTTAATAAAAACGAATGGCCTTGGGTCTGAGTGTCACAAGCAGTTGTAACACTCAGTTGAGGTTGGAGCTGGGGGGGTTGGAGACAGAGATAGTCTTCAATGTTTGTTGAGATCAGACTCAGAAAAATGTTGACTCAACTCTCTCGCTTATTTTTCAGAATATAGTTTGTGATGATGGGTTATATTTAGAGTCCATCTATTCTGCCTGTTATATAAATGTTTGCCACATGCAGTCCTTTTAGAATTTGAAAGTAGCTCCGTTGAAAAGAAACCAATTACAAAACAAAAGGACTGCTGAACAATAAAAACAGACCGCTTTTTTTCTAGCCATCTTCTGGGTAGGCCTACTTATTAGCTTTGTCAGGATTGCTGTTGCAGCAGTGCAAACACAGCAGTTCAGGCCACCCCCACCAAGCTGCCTTCATGTCTCCCTGGGGGACCTCAAATGGAGATGTAACCCCTTGCAGCAGGTCCTGGTCTGCCCCCTGTCTC
This sequence comes from Pterophyllum scalare, assembly GCA_024447675.2. Lineage (NCBI taxonomy): Eukaryota > Metazoa > Chordata > Actinopteri > Cichliformes > Cichlidae > Pterophyllum > Pterophyllum scalare. The sequence continues at coordinate 17,030 of JAMQGT020009467.1, read as the reverse complement.
CTACCTGGCTGGCCTTCTCCCATTAATTTGTGCTTGAAATGCATCCAAAGAAAGGAGCTCAGGGGTCATCCAAATTCCTGGTGTCTGAGCTACCTCAGATCCACTTCTTTTTGTGTGTGCATGCAGCTCCAAAATGTTTTTGCCTCACACAGACTCTGTAAACAGTACAACAATCAAAAGCAACTCCCGTGTCACGAGGCTTCACACCAGCACCTGTTTAGGTTAATTTACAGTTCAGAAAGACGGGAAATAAGTGGGTTTTGTCCAGTTATGTAATATTTTATTCACTGAATCCATACAAAGAAAAAAATATAAAAATGGATCTCATATATGTCTGCACATACGTTTGGGCTTTGGTTACCTTTGGTTACCTTTAGGCAGAGCTTCATCATGTTTTATTCTTTTTTCCTTTTTTTTGTGAAGCATTAAATTCATGGATAACAACAACAATTATGTTTTAGCATTAAAAATATAATTTCAGTTAAAGAGCTTGTTCATTCTGGTGGATGAACAAGCAGAATCATAAACTATTTTAATTGGTAATTACCCCCCAAGCCCCCCAGTACTGTGGCATAAACCTTACTCGGGTGGTGGTCTGATAAGTTTATTAAGCTGTAAGCTGTATCTTCAGTCATATTGTGTGTATTGCATTTTCAAAAGAAGATTTAGAGTCTAATGCATCACCTCTACAGATGCAGTTGGGCTGTTCATGCTTCCTGTATCACTAAAAGCCTCTCGATCACACATTAGCAACTGACATTGATTTCTCAGAGGAGCTGCACCATGGGCAACATTTGACTCTACTGATGCTCTCCTCAATTGTCTTATTTGACTGCATCAGATGAGTTTTCTCTACAAAGCACATTTACCTTTACCTTACATTCCGATTAAAGCACTTATGCAGACAGTATATCATGTTCATGTACAGGTTTGTACTGTATCACATTCTCCTTATACTCAACACTCATATCTAAATGGGGAACTTGCTAAGTAAGACCAAATAACAAAGGTGTCATGCTGACTTAAATTAATTCACTTATTCCTCATTTTCTTAGTATTTAGTATGACTAATGTATATGATCTTAGGGCTTACTAAAAGAGAGAGGGGGTTTATCTGTAATCCAGAGGCGGTGATTACAAGATTAGATTTTTACTTATTCTTACAATGTTGGTTTATGTTCTGATTTAGCGGTGCCGATTATTTTTGTAATTGTTTTAAAATGAACTTGGGGGAAAAATAGGTGAAATATGGGATAAATCCTGTCATTGTAATGTTACTGAACAACAACAAAAATACAATCATTTAGTGGAACAAATAACTTATTTATTTAGATGAGTGTCACTCCTGATTATAATTAACTGTTTGAGATGACATTTAACCTTCTCTCTAGGTCCCTTTTGTCTGTTAACAATGAAAATGGGAGATGAGGTAAAAATGGCATGCAGGTCACACAGTGCAAAGCAAGGTCATAGAGCCGTATACGCAGAATCAATCAAGCAGATTAATGAAGCAAAGCCTACTGACAAGACAGATTTGGACATTATGTGGTCACTGTGCTGTAATCACCGACCCAACAAATCCAGTCACTGGCAACATAATTGCGTTTCATTGCTTCAGAAAGTGCAAAAATCTGCTCAGGTCTGTAACTATTCAAAGTCTGCTGAAAAGATGGCATATCTAACTTGGAGTTGTCTCTAAACACCCTGACTATGCAATGACTATGTGGTTGAAATACAAGCAGCCATGTATCCTTGAAATTATGTTTATATACATGCTGCAAATCTGTTTCATCAGTCAGGTTATGTGATGCTTCATTTTTGATTAGGGGAAACACATTTCCAGGTGTTTTTGTGCAGGATGCAGAAGATTGTTTGTTTACTGTCAGTGTTCCTCTCTAAAACAACACTGTGGAGATCTGGCAAACTTTGCGGATACTTTTGCTGAAATGTTTCCTCAGTGTACAGATAAAATATGATCTCAGTCAGTATAGCATTTTTCTCTAAACAGAGTACAAAGCATGGTGAAAATTTTCAAGGAGAAAGAAAACAGTCATATAAAAGATGAAAATGCACAGAGGGTCCCACTGTATAAAACAAGTATAGAAAATAAGTTGACCAATATCTTTTGTTTTACACAGATATCAAATAGAGAGTATGATACAGCAAACTATAATCGGATTTTCTCTGTCTGTCAGAAGTGAACACATTTTTCAAATTGATGTGCGAGAGAGGAACTATTCGATTGCAGCATCTTCCTGTATAGCAAATCTCCCAGTGACAGATTTTTCAGTGACAATTATTTGTTCTTGAAGTGTTTGTTCACTCACAGAGCTTATGTGGCCCTGGGGTAGTGATTCAAAACCACGGTGGTGAGAGTCGTGAGAATAAAGTGTGACGGGTGGGGAATGATGGAGTCTTTGGCAAAATAGTGCAGAATTTTACACTCTGAGGCAAATTTACACATTTGCAGTGTTTAAATCAAGTTGTGAGATGGAACTATAGTATGAGCATTAATAAGTATGGAAACAAAGACCTCTCCCTCTAGAGAGAGTGAAAAATTAATTTATTCCATATCTATCATACAATTCATCTTCTTAACGTAAATTCAGCCTGAAAAAAAAAAAGAAGTAATATTACATTAAAAAGAAAGACCTCACTTTGCCAAACTTCCCTTGGTAATTACTCATTCTTGCAATTAAACAATCAAAAGAGGCAATGTCAGACATTTATTTTAACCATCCTACAAAAATAGCACTTGTCTGGCTCTTACTAAACAGTCCTCTCTGGAAGCGCTGAAAAAAACTCGGCTAAAAAAACTACAGCCACCTGTCTCTAGAGTGTCCTCCAAAAGTACTGAAACAGTAAGAAAGCAAGGCAACAGCAATTCATTTGTTTTTGTTGTGCACTGAAGACATTTGAGCAACCAAAAGATGAGTATGAGAAGAAAGATCAGAGGTTCAGCATTTATTCCCTCGTATTTACATCTAGATACGATAAGCAACAAAAGAAATAAAATAATGCATTTTGTATCGAGTTTTGGAACACGACAACCAACGGGTGTTTTCTGTTACCCAGGTATGTAACACAAGATTGACAGAACACTGGCTAAGCAGATGGCACAACACATGAGAGCAAGGAGGAATTTTACTATGCTGCAAGATAATGATACAAAACACACTGCCATCTCAACAAACAGGGAACAACTCAAGATTCTGGACTGGCAAAGTGAATCAGTAGATCTTAACCCAACTGTACATGCACTTTACCTCCTGGATAAGGGGTTTAAAATATGGATAGATACATAGTCGGAGTATTGGTGTACAATTTTGTTCTGTGTAATCATCCTACCACATCACCATAAGGAACTAGGTTTTTATAAATGTCAAGTTAAATCTCTTACCCAGTTTTTCAGTTGCAACACTGAATTTTTGCTATGCTTTTACAAAATGTTTAGGCTGATTGTACATTTCTGTACAAATTAAAATAGCATTATAGTTCAACTTCATAGATATCACAAAAAAAATCCCTTCTTTTCCACAAAGCCAAAACCTACCGAAACATTTTTCAAGCTTCTCTCCATCAAAGAATTATTTACCATCTTCACTCAGCTAAATCTTATTATTTTGGTTGCTTCCGTACCTATTCTGACTTAATCTCCTCCTGAATATTGACAATGATTGTCAAGATTTACATTTAAACCTGAGAAAACATATTACAGCAATGGATTGTTACAGATCTGCATGGTGTCCATCATTTCACCAACTTAAGTTGTAATAAACCAGTAAAACCTCAAATCTTTTCAAAGCTGTAGGTGGAGAGAGAGCCCACTTCAGATAATTGGATATAAAATAACGATCTCTCATATCTTTGTCAAGGTAGGAGCTCTCAGCTTGGCGTCCCCATCAAAGACTTATCTTTCGGGCATTGTGGGAAGTTCCATCTTGAAAAGCTCTCTATTCTCAGAAACTTACATCTCCATACCCAGAATCAGCACATTAACCACAATTTGCCACACTGCTTAAGGAGCAAAGTTAGTTCTATAATTCAATGCTCTGTAAGTTTTTCTTATCACTTATTTTTAAATATCACTGGATCTGCCAAGCCACTATCTAATCTGTCATGGTAAATACTCAGTGCTTCGAAACACACAAAAATGTGCTGGCTATTTTTATCAAATTGTATTTTAATACAGTTGTGTAAGCATTGAACTGGAGTTGCACCATTTTATTTTATTCATTTTTTGCAAATGCTACAGTTTATTCAGTTGATTATACAATCAGTAGCAGTAGCACAGACTGCCATTGAGTCTCAGATAATAATCCAATACACTGACTTGTACTGAATGTATATACTCTTACATAATCTATCGAGCAATGTAGAGCATGCAGTCTACTGAGAGTTGAGTCTCTGAGACAACTGTGAACTTTCATGTTATAGTCTTAAATAATTCTCTTTCATAGAGACAAAACAGAACAAACTGACTTAGCTCACTACGTAGCGTTGTGTTTTGTTTGTTCTTCAAAGCTCTGATTCAAATTTAAACCCAAAGAAAATGAGGAGGTTACTAAATATTGTAATGAGTTCAAAGAATTTCTTCACTGATTTTAAAGTTTTCTTTCCAGCAGTCACTGACCGTCAAACAAATATACAGTATGATCGGAAGTGAGTCAATATTTTATGCTTACCTTTGCCTTTGCAAACAGATTTACTGAACTTATCAGGAACCAATAAATAATTTAAGCTTACAAGGCATGTAAGCTACACAACATGTACACAACTCAGGAGTGCTGATTACAATATAGGCTAATGTTAGAAGGGCGTGGAGAGTGAACCTCTGCCAAAGCCAGTCGCCTGTTTTGCTGTTTTAAATGAAATGATGTGGATCCTCCCTTGCTCCACATGCTCAACCTCTCCAACATGTTTCATGAAATTTGACTTAATGTAATCTTGCTGCCAGAAAAAATTAGACAAGAAAATGACATCTATCGTTTACCTCCACCTTAGCTCCACCTTGGCACAGAAACAATGTTTATGAGGTAAAAAATTATAATAATTCAATTAATGAATAATATTAAACATTGGTACAGTCTAAGAAGAAAGTTAAGTTTTAAAAAAGTTAAAAACACAGAACAATGACTGTTTCAAGTGTTTTGCAACAAAGATAGATAATAACACTAGATAATTTATAAAACAAAGTGCAACAGTTTCTCTGATAAGGTGTTAATACATAGCAATAGCCAATTCTTTAGTGAACACTGTGCATGTACTCTGCAAAGGTGTGTTGTCTAAGCTGTTTCAGCAAAGGGGGAGCCAGCATGTCAGGTCAGGGGGAGATATCATCATCCCCACACTCTGAGATTGGGTATCAAGCCCCAAGGAAAACCTGGTACGTTGAATGCCAGTACAGTTGACCTGAAAGAGAGGAGCCCGGCTAATCTGGAAACCTGGACCCTCCGTAGCCGACTACCAAGACTACGTGAAGCATCCTCTAAAAGTCTACTAGAAGATGTGAACACATCTTGGATGGCATTACTTTGGCCTCCAGTAACACTGTGAGAAATCTTGGAGTCATTTTTGACCAGGATATGTCCTTCAATGCACATATTAAACAAATATGTAGGACCGCTTTTTTACATTTGCGCAATATTTATAAAATTAGAAACATCCTTTCTCAGACTGATGCTGAAAAACTAATCCATGCATTTATTACTTCTAGGCTGGACTACTGTAATTCATTATTATCAGGCTGTCCTAAAAGCTCCCTGAAAAGCCTTCAGCTGAGCCAAAATGCTGCAGCTAGAGTACTGACAGGGACTAGAAAGAGAGAGCATATTTCTCCCATATTGGCTTCTCTTCATTGGCTCCCTGTTAAATCTAGAGTAGAATTTAAAATCCTTCTCCTAACATACAAGGTCTTGAATAATCAGGCCCCATCTTATCTCAAAGACCTCATAGTACCGTATCACCCCAATAGAGCACTTCGTTCTCAGACTGCTGGCTTACTTGTGGTTCCTAGGATACTTAAGAGTAGAATGGGAGGCAGAGCCTTCAGCTTTCAGGCCCCTCGTCTGTGGAACCAGCTCCCAGCTTGGATTCGGGAGACAGACACCCTCTCTATTTTCAAGATTAGGCTTAAAACTTTCCTTTATGATCAAGCTTATAGTTAGGGCTGGATCAGATGACCCTGAACCACCCCTTAGTTATGCTGCTATAGGCCTAGGCTGCTGAGGGGGGTCCCATAATGCACTGTTTCTTCTCATTCATCTTTATTTACTTGTTTATACTTCACTCTGTATTTAATCATTATTATTCATCTCTGGCTCTCTTCCACAGCATGTCTTTTGTCCTGTCTCTCTCTCCCTCAGCCCCAACCGGTCGCAGCAGATGACTGCCCCTCCCTGAGCCTGGTTCTGCTGGACGTTTCTTCCTGTTAAAAGGGAGTTTTTCCTTCCCACCGTCGCCAAGTGCTTGCTCACAGGGGGTCGTTTTGACTGTTGGGTTTTCTCTGTGTTATTGTAGGGTCTTTACCCACAATACAAAGTGCCTTGAGGCGACTGTTCATTGTGATTTGGCGCTATATAAATAAAATTGAATTGAATTGAACACTACAGACAATTCCTACTTGGACCATCACTGAAACTAACCAGCTGCTCTATACCATGGCAACAGTGATCCTTGAGATACTTGGCTATAAGATGAACAGCCACAAGCAGCAGTACCCTCCATGGAAAAGAAGACTGGAGGTCAAGATCAAGGCAACACAGAGGGTAGTTAGCCAGCTGTCAGAAAGGTGTGATGAAGAAAGGGGTGCCTAAGAACTACAACAAGCCATCCATACCTGAGCCCTGCCCAGCAAAGACTTACAACCTTGGCTAACCGCATGAATGAGTATAGCAGAGACATAGAAGCCAGGAAAATAAACCAGGTATTTCTCTTTTGAACCATACAAGGTGTACTCTCAGTGGCACAGGAACAATATCCTCCTCAAACATAATAGCAGCTAAGATGAACAGGCACATGGTTCAGTACATGAGTGGGGCCCAGAAAGGAATTGGCAGTAACACCAGAGGAGCAAAACACCAACTACTGGTAGATAGAACAGTCACTCAAGACTGTACAACTAGGCTGACCAACCTGTGCACCGCCTGGATTGATTACAAGAAAGTCTATGGTTCAATGCCTCACATGCCTAAAACTATACAAGATCAACACCACCCTAAGAGCCTTCTTCAGGAACTCAGTGGAGTTGTGGAAAACAACACTAGAGGCCAACTTAAAGCGTATTGCACAACTCACCATCACTAGCATTACCAAGGAAATGCTCTGTTCCCACTGCTGTTCTGCATAGGACTGAACCCCCTCAGCCAGATCATTAACGAGACTGGCTACAGATACCCACTACAGAATGGAGCAAACATTAGCCACCTCCTCTACATGGATGACATCAAGCTGTATCCCAGAAGTGAATGAGACATTGATGCACTGATCCACACCACTAGGATCTACAACAATAACACTGGAATGTTATTCGGAATGGAGAAATGTTGTCGAATGGTAACAAAGAGAGGGAAGGTAGTAAGAACTGAGGGGACTGCGCTACCAGAAGGCAACATTGCAGACACTGAAAACAGCTACAAGTACCTTATAATCCCACAGGCAAATGGGAGAAGAGGCCACTAGGAAAGTTGCAATTACCAAGTAACTGCAGAGAGTCCTGAAGAGTCAGCTGAATAGGAAGAACAAAATCTGGGCAATCAACACCTACGCCCTGCCAGTTGTCAGATACCCTGCTGGGACAATAAGCTGGCCAAAGGAGGAGATAAAACCCACTGATGTCACGACAAGAGAGCTTCTTACCATGCATGGAGGGTTTCACCCCAAATTCAGCACCCTGAGACTGTACACTAAGCAGAAGGAAGGAGTCTGAGGACTAGTGAGTGTCAGAACCACTATCCTGCACTATGATATAGAAAATACACCATGATAAAGAAAGATGGCCACAGAGGTTCAAGTCCTTAGTGAGTACCTCAGGCAGCAGAAACCCAAGAAAGAACAGGAACAATCACGGAAGGACAGGCATCTCCACAGCATGTACCACCGGCAGATAGAAGAAGTGGCTGATATAGAAAAATCCTACCAATGGCTGGCCAAAGCCTGACTGACACAGCACAGTGGTACTAATCACGGCAGCACAGGAACAAGCTCTGAGCATAAGAATGATAGGGGCTGGGGTCTACCACACAAGGTAAGATCCCAGGGATGTCCAGAGATGTCCAGAGATGACATATATGGAATGCCATAAACAAGTGGCTGGCATATTTTACAAGAACATCTGTGCCAAGTGTGACCTGGAAGTCCCGAGGTCAAAATGGGACACCCCCCCATGGGTGGTTGAGAATGACAGTGCTAAGATCCTGTGGCACTTCCAGATACAGACGGACAAAATTGTGATGGCTAACCAACCAGACATCATAGTGGTGGGCAAACAAAGGAAGAAAGCCGTAGTGATAGACATAGCAATACGAGTGATGGCAACATCAAGAGGAGAGAACATGAGAAGCTCGATAAATACCAAGGGCTCACAAAAAAAATATATATATATGTACACATACGTACACATCCATATCCATATCCCAGTGTGTCACTCACTGGAGCAATATTGCATACTGGCACTAACTCTGTAAAGCTGAAATTCAGTTCAGTGTAAAATCCACAAAGCACATGTTTACCAGCCCGGCCAGTTTGCTTTTTACTAAAGGATACCATAGGGATGGGAGGTGGAAAAGATTTAATTGGAAAGTTGAACTTTTTCATGGTTGCTCAGTTGCTCTTCTGTAGGAGTGGGATGGAATTAAACTTTTTAAATTTGTGAGTTCTTATAGGACTCCAACAACAGAGTTTAATTTGAGCAAACATGGTAAGCTTGGCCTTGGGACTTTGAGTTTGACTTCATGGGACACTCTTCTCTCTAGCAGTGATGCTGTAGGAGTACACTAAGAAGACAAGCTTAATTTTATACAGAAAAAATGGCTCTCTTTTAGTAGCTTCAAGGTAGAAAGCCAAAGATATTTCAGAGCCTGAACTGACTATACAGAAAATGATGCTTACTTTCTCTCGCTCCCTCTGGCAGAACAGCTGCTGGCAGAAGCTTCTTTATGGCTTTTACCTGTAAAGGTTACTGTTGCATCATAAACTGCTATGTGTAAACATAATACAGATCAAAACTGGAGTGGTACAATATGAATTTAGCTCCCTCAATATTCCAGGCTCAAAGATTTCAGTGTTTCAATGTGGAAGCCTTAGTGTGAGTGGATAAATCCACAGAGAACTCACATATGCCATGAAATCATTCTCACACTGAACACTGGCAATCAAGGCTCAATCAGCTGCAGTGACACATGATGAAATCTGTCCATGAATGTGACCCTCCAGTGTGAAAGACAGTCATATGGTTTAATTCAGCAATCACCACCCAGCTCAAATAACTGATTAGGTCCAGTTTATCTTTGCTCATGTAAAAAAATCTTCAGTTTTGTACAGGGGATTTCACATACTTAAGCTCCCAAACAAGACAAGAAAACCTATTATTTCTTTGGTTTGCAACATGCAAGTTTGAATGAGCAAAACAACCTCTGGTTTCCTGTAAACAAATTCTCATCAGTTCATAACGAGGCTGTCCCGTTGAGTTGTGATGGTCATTGCCAATAGCCAATCAAAGCCAGCCTTTATTGGCTGTTGCTAGGATACCAAACTGTCCATATGTGAATTACCCTGGACATGATGAGATTTGTGCAGGCTTGCCACTTGAATGCATTGCATCATTCCACACTATGCACTTCAAAAATACTTGGAATGCATAAGAGTGGGAAATCTAATGAGAAAAGCTGAAGAGACTAGCAGAGGGACCATAGACAGCAGCTTGGAAGGAGATTGGACGCCTGCAGGAGGGCTGATACTGAAAGTTTTCACATACACTGTTGATGAGAAGGACATGTTTTCTTTGGTCAACAGCAGCTTATATTGCGGAGGTAATCTCTTTTTTCATGATTCTGCCGGGATGTTTTACCATCACAGAGCTGTGGCATGACAGAAAATCTTTTTGGATGTGAAGCTTAGAATATTCATAGAATTCAGCGTTATTCCTTCCTCCACTTTCACCTCTGAAAGTGTTAAGGAGAATATATTTCCATCTGTGTCATGTTGAAATCAGCAACAGCAAAACCAGTTTGTGCACTGAGTCATTTCTTTCTTTAGTGTAATGGAAAAAAACTATTAATGATTAAGATTCAGTAGCTTAAGCTGCAAAAAAGGCATTCCTAACCAGTTTCCAAAAGTCTAAAACTCAGATTTAAGCATCACTTAAGAGCTTGATGAATGAATGTGAGCAACAAAAGACTAAGGAAAAACAAACCCATACTTATGTATGGCACCCCTGATTTTTTTGGTTGATAACCAATCTGAAGAAACTCTTGGGCCACTCTCCAAATGTCTGCAAATAAAAAAGCAAACTTGTAGCAGTCGCTGCGCAAAGTGCAGTGAAAATAAATGTAAAATCTCATTAGTGGGCTGCCTTCTGTATTTTGCAAGTAAGCTACAGTATATATGTAATACACAAGGAGTGCAGCCCTGTGTTGTGCAGCCGAGGCTGTGCTGTAGGTGTCTAATTGAACCAGCCTACTGGGAACCAGGTAACGGCACTTCTCTCCAGCTGGGAGTGACATGTTAACAGGGACTACTGTTCATTTGGGAAAATTAATGGATCATTAAGCATTAATAGATCCCTCAGATCAGTATTTGCACTCTGCCATATTCTCCCCTTTCACTGGGGCACATGTGACATGGAGAGCTACGATAAGTATTCATGCCACATCACACTGAAGCAACAGACATCAGATGGAGAGCAAATAGTGATTACCAGGTAGTGCAATCTCATGCAAACAGACCAAGCAAGATGAATTCATACTAAGTTGTCAAAACATGTCAAATATCACCATGAGCCTGGGGGGAAAGGGTGGGTGCAAAAAAGCATTAGCAATGGAGTAATTGGCATTAAATTGTCCAAAACACGTAATGATGTGGGAGTGAAATGCATGCTGGCACATATAATAATCCCCTTGTAATGAGAATTTACTAGATATCACTGGCTTTGTTCATGCCCCAGCATCTCTGAAAGAGCTTAGCCACCAGAACAGTAACAATAAGCTGTGGAGTGAGAGATGGGATGAAATGCAGCTGAGAGCAAAGTGAAATTGCACTCAAAATGACACAATTTGCTTAATCAAAAGAAAGGTGGCATTAGAGACTTTAAAACGACTCGTCCATTTCTCTGCTTTCTGAGGATTAAATCAAGACATCTAGCAGGTAACGCTGTCATCTTTCAATGACGGTGCACTTTAAGTGGCATACAAGTGACAAGAATCAGGTTTGAGTCATTTTTGTTGTTAAAGATTAGTATGAAGACAAACTAAGCCTTGCAAATCCCAGGCTCAGATAACACAAGGACAAAATGAAGAATGATGACAGCATATAAACCTGTGACAAACTAGAATGGTTAGCGTCCAGCCTGTCATTCATAGCAGCTCAGAGAGGAAAGTGTTGATTTGGTGGAGAAAATAATGAAGTGCTTTGCTTAAAAGGGCTCATGCATTTCTGCAAAAATATTCGATCTAACATCAAAGTGTTCAGTTTGAGACATATACATGCAGTCATGTGGAAAAGAATGTTTTCACAGGACTCTATGCAGTCCTGTGAAAAACTAAGTAGACCCTTCTTTCTTCCATAGGAATTAAGAGGCTAAGTATAAGTAATACATGCTGCTAATCAAATGCACTTCAGTTGTTGATCATTAGCAAGTGAGACCACTGCTATAAAAGCTGAGGTTTGGGCAGTTTGCTGGTCTGGAGCATTCAGGTGTGTGTTCACATAATGCCACAGTTTTCACAGGAGTGGAGTTCCCAGCAAAATCACCTCAAGGTCACCTCAAGAAATTGCAAAACACTTAAGCTCTACATCCCAGACTCTACAGGCCTCAGTTCATGATAGTACAATTAGAAGATAACATAATGGCTTGTTTGCCAAGGATTTCCAGATGAAAGCCTCTTCTCTCCAGAAAGAACATAGCACCGCAGCTCAGTAGTTTGCAAAGTAGCATAAGAACAAACCACAAGAATTCTGGATCTACTGTCCTTTGGACAGACCAAAGTGGAGATGTTTGGCCATAATGTGCAGCATATCAGCACAATCTCATGCCAACTGTCAAGCAAGGTGGTGGAGGGGTGATGATTTGACACACCAGCAAATCTAGCAACAGAATGGGTGAAAGAAAGAACCAAAGGTGTTGCAATGGTCCAGTCAAAGTCCAAATCTGAACCCGAGTGAAATGTTGTGGCAGGACTTTAAGAGATCTGTGCACAAATAAAAGTGAAGTAACATCTTAAAGAAGAGAATAGCTGTTACCACCAGCCACCAAAGTTACCAGCCACACACACCACCACCATCCACACCAACACAAGAGACTAACAAAATCATACAGAAAACAAGCAAACTTCAAGTTATTGCTGCTAAAATTGGTTCTATGAGCTACTGAATCATGGGGCGTACTTAGTTTTTCACAGGACTGCATAGAGTCCTCTCCTTTTTCACATGACTGTAGGCAAAGTATAATTCTGCATATCAAAAGTAAAAGAATTGTATACAGAAACATGGTCTCTATTACTGCCGTATTGTTATATACATGTTTTACATTTTTAGATGTAATTAGGCCCGAGCCAACCGAAGGGTCGGCGAGGAGCCTATTGTAATCGCAAGCCTATTGTAATCGCAAGGGGCGAATGAGCAAAAATGGGCGGAGTCACATGGGACGCGGTCAGAAGTGGCCCCGGACCTCATAGGGACGTGCGCCATGTCGAGACGTTTCCGAAAATGTATATATGCGGGTCACTGGAAAGGCGCATTATTGGAATCGTTAGAATTTGTCATTATTAGGCCCGAGCCAACCGAAGGGTCGGCGAGGAGCCTATTGTAATCGCAAGGGGCGAATGAGCAAGAATGGGCGGAGTCACATGGGACGCGGTCAGAAGTGGCCCCGGACCTCATAGGGACGTGCGCCATGTCGAGACGTTTCCGAAAATGTATATATGCGGGTCACTGGAAAGGCGCATTATTGGAATCGTTAGAATTTGTCATTATTATTATTATTATTATTATTATTATTCTTTTTCTTTCTCCGTCTTTCCCCTCAAATTTGACCCCCTGAACATATACGAAAACTCACCATTTTCGCTACAGAGGTCAGGTCTGGCGAAAAATTGATTTTTTTAATGTCATCAAGAACCAACTCTAAAAGGGGGCTCCACGGCGCCCCCCGGAAAATTCATTTTTCGGCCCTCTATGGGAGAGGCCACGATCAACTTTGTCGTAGAACCACGAAATTGGCGTCACACATAGATCATGTCAGGACAAGCAAAAAATCCTCTTGGAGCACCCCCACACAGCAAACAGGAAGTCAGCCACCGTGGCCTGAACTTTGCCCTCTGCCAATTTGGCGATGATGCACACCTCGTATTTGAAACATCTCCTCTTAGGGCGTTACACCTACAGACACCAAAATCGCTCAGCATAATCTAGACCAGTAGGCCATCAAAAGTTATTCAGGGTTTTCATCGAAAATCAATGGTTTGGTCGTTAGGGGGCGCTGAACTTGGCCTTCGTTTTGGCCTAAATTACACTCACCTTTTCTGTCATCACTCGTGCATGCTTTGCCAGATTTCTACCAAACTTTAATAACTTATGAAGGGTCCCACAATGAATCCATAAATGGAGAAACAATGGCAATTCCTGCAATAGCGCCCCCTACATAATCAAAATAAATTTTGCATGGAGCTTCAAAATTTTAGTTACTCGTAGAGTTATGAAATTTGGTTTCCACATTCTGTATATGACCCTGATCAAAAAAGTCAATGATACCCATGCCTCATTTTGCACGCCGCCCCCGTGACCACACCCCCAATTCCCCATTGGTTTTCAATGGAAAACCTAACATTTCTGTGTGACACACTTTTTTCAGGTGTTTTGAGCTGTACATTGATCACAAACATTCCCACTAAGGCCCATGATGATGTTCCTTTGCAGAGGGGCGTGGCCCTGGGGCCATGGCGAGCTTCGATCCTTCGCCATGACATTTCGTTTGCCTCTCAATCCCATATACTTTGTGTGATTGCCCTCAAACTTCACAAGTGTGATAATGACCCACCCCTGCACACATCCATATCACATTATTGAATGACAGTCGCAGCGCCACCTAGTGGAACAAGTAACATGCTCTAATTTAAACAGTCATTGTTCAATCTGCACCAAACTTCACAAGCATGATAAGGACCCACCCCTGCACACATCCATATCACATTATTGACTGACAGTCGCAGCGCCACCTAGTGGAAACAGGATTCCAATGATGCATCCAATCTGCTTCAAACTTCACAAGTGTGATAAGGACCCACCCCTGAACACATCCATAGGACATTATTGAATGCCCCTCTAGCGCCCCTAGTGGAACAAGTAAGTTGCTGTAATTTAAACAGTCATTGTTCAATCTGCACCAAACTTCACAAGTGTGATAAGGACCCACCCGTGCACACATGCACATGACATTTTTGAATGACAGTCGCAGCGCCACCTAGTGGAATCAGGATTCCAACGATGCATCCGTTCTGCTTCAAACTTCACAAGGGTGATAACGCCTCACCCCTGAAGACATCCACAGGACATTATTGAATGACAGTCTAGCGCCCCTAGTGGAACACGGAAGTTGTTGTAATTCAAACACTGATTGTCGAATCTGCACCAAACTTCACAAGTGTGATAAGGACCCACCCCTGCACACATCCGTATGACATTATTGACTGACAGTCGCAGCGCCACCTATTGGAAACAGGATTCCAATGACGCATCCAATCTGCACCAAACTTCACAAGTGTGATAATGACCCACCCCTGAAGTCATCCACAGGACATTATTGAATGACAGTCACAGCGCCACCTTGTGGAAACACATAGATTAACTGCTCAAAATCGGGTTTTTACACTTGGCAGTGGAAGCGGCTCTCAGTGGGCTCGCTGGAGGTTTGCATGGCACGCAGGGAGCTCGCTGAGGATTTGCAGGGCTCAAAGGCGGTTCGCTTGTGGTTCGCGGAGGCTCACAGGCGGCGAGGGCCTTCAACGCCGCTTGCGGCTTTAATTATTATTATTATTATTCTTCTTTCTTTCTCCGTCTTTCCCCTCAAATTTGACCCCCTGAACATATACGAAAACTCACCATTTTCGCTACAGAGGTCAGGTCTTGCGAAAAATTGATTTTTTTAATGTCATCAAGAACCAACTCTAAAAGGGGGCTCCACGGCGCCCCCCGGAAAATTCATTTTTCGGCCCTCTATGGGAGAGGCCACGATCAACTTTGTCGTAGAACCACGAAATTGGCGTCACACATAGATCATGTCAGGACAAGCAAAAAATCCTCTTGGAGCACCCCCACACAGCAAACAGGAAGTCAGCCACCGTGGCCTGAACTTTGCCCTCTGCCAATTTGGCGATGATGCACACCTCGTATTTGAAACATCTCCTCTTAGGGCGTTACACCTACAGACACCAAAATCGCTCAGCATAATCTAGACCAGTAGGCCATCAAAAGTTATTCAGGGTTTTCATCGAAAATCAATGGTTTGGTCGTTAGGGGGCGCTGAACTTGGCCTTCGTTTTGGCCTAAATTACACTCACCTTTTCTGTCATCACTCGTGCATGCTTTGCCAGATTTCTACCAAACTTTAATAACTTATGAAGGGTCCCACAATGAATCCATAAATGGAGAAACAATGGCAATTCCTGCAATAGCGCCCCCTACATAATCAAAATAAATTTTGCATGGAGCTTCAAAATTTTAGTTACTCGTAGAGTTATGAAATTTGGTTTCCACATTCTGTATATGACCCTGATCAAAAAAGTCAATCAGACCCATGCCTCATTTTGCACGCCGCCCCCGTGACCACACCCCCAATTCCCCATTGGTTTTCAATGGAAAACCTAACATTTCTGTGTGACACACTTTTTTCAGGTGTTTTGAGCTGTACATTGATCACAAACATTCCCACTAAGGCCCATGATGATGTTCCTTTGCAGAGGGGCGTGGCCCTGGGGCCATGGCGAGCTTCGATCCTTCGCCATGACATTTCGTTTGCCTCTCAATCCCATATACTTTGTCTGATTGCCCTCAAACTTCACAAGTGTGATAATGACCCACCCCTGCACACATCCATATCACATTATTGAATGACAGTCGCAGCGCCACCTAGTGGAACAAGTAACATGCTCTAATTTAAACAGTCATTGTTCAATCTGCACCAAACTTCACAAGCATGATAAGGACCCACCCCTGCACACATCCATATCACATTATTGACTGACAGTCGCAGCGCCACCTAGTGGAAACAGGATTCCAATGATGCATCCAATCTGCTTCAAACTTCACAAGTGTGATAAGGACCCACCCCTGAACACATCCATAGGACATTATTGAATGCCCCTCTAGCGCCCCTAGTGGAACAAGTAAGTTGCTGTAATTTAAACAGTCATTGTTCAATCTGCACCAAACTTCACAAGTGTGATAAGGACCCACCCGTGCACACATGCACATGACATTTTTGAATGACAGTCGCAGCGCCACCTAGTGGAATCAGGATTCCAACGATGCATCCGTTCTGCTTCAAACTTCACAAGGGTGATAACGCCTCACCCCTGAAGACATCCACAGGACATTATTGAATGACAGTCACAGCGCCACCTTGTGGAAACACATAGATTAACAGCTCAAAATCGGGTTTTTACACTTGGCAGTGGAAGCGGCTCTCAGTGGGCTCGCTGGAGGTTTGCATGGCATGCAGGGAGCTCGCTGAGGATTTGCAGGGCTCAAAGGCGGTTCGCTTGTGGTTCGCGGAGGCTCACAGGCGGCGAGGGCCTTCAACGCCGCTTGCGGCTTTAATT
>JAMQGT020009466.1:0-42306 GCA_024447675.2 Pterophyllum scalare | reverse complement strand
GTTTTTTTCTGTCAAGATGGGGTGCTGAGTGTACATTAATGAGAAATAAAATGAACTTTTTTGATTTTAGCAAATGGCTGCAATGAAACAAAGAGTGAAAAATTTAAAGGGGTCTGAAAACTTTCTGTACCCACTGTATAGTTATATTTACAGGGAGGTGCATGTGAGGTTACAAAGTAGGTTATGTTGTAGGGTTTCAGAGGATTTGTGGTTACATCATGCCTATGGCATAGAATTCCCACTGAAATATAAATCCCCAGTTATGGAACTATTATTCTTGCTTTTCTCCCCCTCATGAACAGTGCTCACAAAAGTGCTTTGGTGTTGTTTTGGCCGGTCCGGCACTTTTTGATTTTTGTAACCTTGCTTGTTTTTGTGTTGCCACAAACAGCATTTATAGAGGGATGTGACTGTGTGATGACATCATGGTCATGGACCAGTGCAGTGCATATAATGGAGCATTTAGTCCTAGCCAGAACTCAGAAAGAGAGAGAATATCAGTGGAAAAGATAAACAGAGGAGCCTAAAATGAGAACGTAATGAAAAGAAGGGAGCACAATGACCAGTGTGTCGCTTTCTTCATCCTTTTATTTTATATTCTTTATTTTGTTGCAGGCTTATATTTCTTTTACAAAATAAAGTAATTTTGGTTTGGACAGTCATGTCCATCCATCCATTCACTTCCGCTTATCCTGTTCAGGGTTGCAGGGGAGCTGGAGCCTATCCCAGGTGACCCTGTACAGGTCACCAGCCTGTCGCAGGGCTAACACAGAGACAGACAACATCCACACTCACGCTCTCATTCACACCTATGGACAATTTAGAGTTTCCAATTAACCTAACCCCAGTAAGTGCAGGTCTTTGGACTGTGGGAGGAAACCCACACAGACATGGGGAGAACATGCAAACTCCACACAGAGAGAGAGGGAGAGGCCTGGGTGAAGGTGGACTTGAACCCAGGCCTTCCAGATGGTAGTCTAACTGTGAGGCAGCACTGTGCTGTCTTTGTAAACAAAATGTTTTGCAGTCAAACTCCTAATTAATGCTAAACTGAATGATAGAGAGTCATATTCACTTCCTTTTACCTCACATTCTGTATGAAGAGGCTGTGGGAGAACAGCATCACTTCACTTTGGCAGTTTGGTTCAACCCTCTTACACACTAGGCACCATAGGTAAACAAGGAATCACACACACACACACACACACACTAGTGAGAAGGCACAACAATCATTAGAAACCATTTAAGCTTTTTACCTGATAAATCTTTGGGAGTTGTTTTCCATTGGAACATTGGTTATCCAGCTGGCTGCATTTTTCGTAACTAATGGCCTCGAACATGCTTTCATACATTGTTGATGTGGTCACAAAATGGTTTCTTTTAATTCTCTTGTGTACTTGTTTTCCAAATAGTGACCAGAGTGGTTATTCAGGCATGAAAACATTGTGTTGAATTGCTATTATATTTACATAAAAGACGTGATATATGAAAAAGACCTGAAAAAGAAATGTATTACAAGAGTTAACTTTGCTCTTTTAGAAGTAGAGAGTAGAGAGAAATAGAGAGTCGAACAAGTTTGAAAGCAGCAGATGCTATGTGAGAGTGCATGTGTGTAAGCACTTTGAGTGGTCAGCATGACAAGAAAAGTGCTATATGAACAAGTACAATACATATCATAAGTAGATATGAGAGTGAAGGTAACAGTCTTTGAGCTTCAGAGATGTGGGGAGTATAAACAAAATACAGCATGAAACAATCAAAACACTGTGACTGTGCAGATTGTGCAGACTTTGCTGTCCCTGGC
Source organism: Pterophyllum scalare (assembly GCA_024447675.2). NCBI lineage: Eukaryota > Metazoa > Chordata > Actinopteri > Cichliformes > Cichlidae > Pterophyllum > Pterophyllum scalare. The sequence continues at coordinate 40,502 of JAMQGT020009466.1, read as the reverse complement.
AACCAAAGACAACACAATGTTACTTACATAAAATTAACTGGCATTTTAAAAGCTTTATAGTAAGCAATTAAGAAACCATAACATTCATTCATGGTGACAGGAGGGCACATTTAGACTCTAATCTTTCTGCTGTGCATTACTAATTTGCTTTGTGCCTACTCTCTAACATCTTTTTTTATTTCAGCCTTGAACTGTGTGTTTTTCTTTTGTTTTGTTTTGTTTTTTTTTTTTACCTGAAAACAGATTAGGAAACTGGTGTCACATTTGAGATACAACTCTTCCTTTGCAGGAACTGCAGTTTAGTTCCCACGTGTAAAAGGCCAATCAGCTGCTTCGGGAATCTCTCATGAAGCAAACTTTCAACACGGCCATCAGCCAGGCCTCTGTCATGAACCATCCAGGGAGTGGAGAGATGTGAGAGACATAGAGAGTGCACAGTAGTGAAGGAGAAGATGAGTGTGATGTTGCTCCCCGGCCTGTTAGACACTGAGCTCAAAAAAAGGAAAACAAAATACTGGTACTGAAACATATTTCTATTCATCATTTTCAGTAAATAATTTAGAAAACACAGTTTGAAAAAAGCTTTAAAGTTGTAACATTTAATTGTGTATTTTGACTATTATTGACACCTTTTCATATTGAATAAATAAGTTGTTCATCAGGGTGGCTGTGTGGAAAGAGAATGGGTGAATGAAACATGCTAGTATAAAGTGCTCATGTAGAGTAGAAAAGCATTATATAATCTCTTCCACTCTTTCTCCACTTTCCAATTGTGAATACAGGTCTTAAATTACTTATGCATGGGGGCTGCTCAGGGATTAGGGATCACTGTAATTAAATACATAACAATTAATTAATTAAGTGGTGTGCAAGCTAACTACAATACTGCACCTCCTCTGTCTTTTCAGGCTTTGGAAAATTTTAGGGGTTTTTCCAGTTGCAGTTTTAAATTAGATGAAACTTTATTAATCTTGCTCTGACTCACAACAATAGTCATATCAGTGAACTTCTTCTATGGAAGTTTCTAGGAAGAAACTTGTTTACCCAAAGGTAGGCATTCACCTGGTCACAGTGGAGAGAAAGAAAATTGGAGCTTAGGCCAATTTTTTAGAAGATCTAAAATCACTCATCCGCTTTCTTTCTCAGGTGTTTTCCTGTTTCTCTATCTGTCATCACCTCCACTTTCCCACGCTGTCAAACTCAATGCTGACCTCATCTTTTCCAGTCCAATCATCTTTCAGCCCGCCTTCCTTGAGCCAATCAACCTCTGCTTAGTCTGCTTTAAATATCACTGCTTATCTGTCATTCCAGATTCTTTCATGCAACCCACCCCCTCCCCTTCACCACCCAAGAGCTCCTTCTGTGCCTGCATCTTAGTCTCCACCACCAGCAGCATCCAGACTCTGAGGGGTCCTGCCTAATCCCTATGTCTACTGGGATTCCCTTCAGCTTCACTCAGCCATCGGATTGCCAAACAACTATTTATATTATCAATAAATCTTGTTCAATTTCTCCCAACAATCTCTCCTTATTGAACTTTCTTTTAAGGAGAAGAAACCTCATGGCCTGTTTATGCCCGCTGTTGTCACCCTCATGAACACGAGTCAAAAGTGACGCCACAATTGCTGGCTAACTAGAGACACAGGTGTACCAGCAGGTCAGTGTTTACCACCATTTCAACTCAGACACTCTCAGATTACCGAGTGGGAGATACTACAAACAAAAAAACAGTGACAACTTTGTTTTCTTTTTCAGCTTTTTGTAGTCCTGTTCCAGCGCTGATGCAGAGATTTTTCTGAGCGACACCTATTGTGGAGAAGACTGCAGTAAGTCCAGCACACCTTGATGCCAGTATAAGTGATTATGGGGCTGTGGTGACATCACAGCTGGCACACCCAACAATCAATGTGGTGACCATAAACACAGCTTAACAGAGGGACAGGGAGGGAGGTTGTATGTCATGACTGCTTCAGGTGAAGGGAAAGAGAAGATTGAAAAGAAGAGCATAAGTCTTTTGAGACCAAATCATGTCTGCAAAACAAAACAGTTTAAATTAGCATAAAAAGACCTTCTGCAAAATCCATAAATAGAAATATATGATGGTATAACATGTTAAGCAGGGCTTGAGTTCTAGTGATTCATAATTATTACTTATAACAGAAATTATTTTAAACAAAAATCATGCCATTATTCTGTTTTCTGCATAATTAAGTCATTTTTTAAAATATGGGTTTGGTTTTGCAAATATTTCAAACAGAAAATAAGGCATTAAAATATTGTCAACAATCAGTGTTATTAACATGACTTGGTTTCATAGTAAATGATCATCCAACTCAGGGTTGCAAGAGCAACGATTAACATTTTCTCTCCCCACATAATATATGAGCTGTACTAAATAAGTGTGATGGGTTTTCTCTTTCTGTCGTTTGTAATAATTCTTATCTCTCAGTTTTAAATCAGTTTTAAAGAACTAAAAAATCAGTTCGACATTTATATTGTCGAGATTACCACAAGAAAAAGTCGTGAAAAAACGAGTTCCTTGACTGATCTCCAGATTTCCACACTAATTCCATATCTTGTCCTCTAAACTCATAGTCACTTTGTTGAATTTTGATTATTTACACCGTTAGGCTTATGTCTATGCATCATTGTGCAAAGTAAAGTTCAATTTTCTTCAGGCATGACAAACTTTAATGATCTGACTACTCAGTAAAGACTCTGAAGAACACTGCTGCTGTCTGAAAATCAGAAAGGACTCTGAAACTGCCATGACTGGAACGCACATGCACGCAGTCATTAGTGAGAGATGACCACAGCAGTTGGTGCCTTCAGCACTGATTTTATCTGTAGCTCATTCCCACCCCTCCCCCCACTTAAACCATGAAAATACACACACACACACACACACACACACACACACACACACACCTCCATGCACTCTCTTTGCTTACTGTGTGTGTGACATTCTGATCCAACTTATCCTGGTCTGCACTAACTCCCGGAGTAGGGTGCTGGGGGGAGCAGAGCCACCCAGGATGGAGGCTGCTTAATGTCAACAGTGATCTTTCTCTCTCTCTCTCTCTCTCACACACACACACACACCCCAATATATGCATCTATAACAAAGGCTGACTTGTGTGAATGGTGTTGTCCAGTCTGGGCCTGCTTTGATGGTTGTGTGGCCTGAGGCAAATGACGGGAGCACACAGATTGTGTTCATGTCACTGACAGCAGTTAGTTTCCTGCTTTTAATTTGATACTGCAGTTGGTATCAGTTTCAGTTTATTTTCGTGTTTCTGTCTTATATATATATGTATTCTGAATCATTTAAACAGTACTCAGACAGCAACATTAATTTAGTTTCTTATTTGGAAATATTGTGGTTTAAACTTTTTCTGGTTTTCTTTTATGACACCAAAGGGAAATCAGTGGCATCTGTCTTCCACTGAAGCAACAAGACTCACAGAGGGACCATCATCTACATGTTGTAGCTGTGTACTGCCGTCAGGGGTCGTGTTGGGTAAAAGACAGAGAACTGCAGCATGTTAGTAGGTGAACTTCAAATAATTCTATGACGTGTTTAAATTTGGTCTTGTAGATTTGCTGTAAGTGCCACACCTCATGATTTGGATTTTTGTTTAACGTCTGTCGCGGTTTACTCTTTGCTGGGCATCGTAGGGTTGTTTTGAATGGCCAGTGAATGTTTGTTTGAACCTCTTAGTATTCTTCTTTGGATTAATACTCGTGCAATTCTGTTTTTGTATTTCATTGCTGGAATCTTTTGGGTCAGAAGCTGAACTTTGTTTTCTGCAGGCCAATCTCCTCTTCGTGGTGTTTATGCAAAAACAGTTGAGGTTGAGGTTGAGGTGTTGAGGTGTGTTGAGGTTGGTACTTCTTACACTCTGCTGGGTGCCTCTATAAATATAGAAACCTTGCATTTCAAGCTTTTAATGAAAGACTTTTAGCTACACTGTAAAAAAAAAAAAAACAATCAGTAAAAATACAATACAATTCACTATATAAATCTGAAGGCATTTTCTGTATTAGCTATTTTTCCCTATTTCTTAACTACTGTAATGCACTGTGGGAGCAGGAACCCCCAAAGGAGGGAAAAGTTAGAGGGAAAGCCACAGAGCCAGAACAGTGCCACTAAAAACCGAAACAAAAAAATTAACTGACATTGAAAAATGAAACATCTGCATGAAACTGCATGAAGTTAAATCTGTTAACACTATCTTTTTTCACGTTGACTGTTTTTTCAACACTTGTTTGACTTTTATTTATTTTTTGCTTACACTTTTCTTTTCGGTTTCAACCCTCTGTCACTCCTTTGGCGTGAAAAGGACAGGTTAAGGGGCGGGTTAGAGGGACCACGAATGTGTAAATCTCTAATTTGCCCATAATCAGCACATAACTTTCATTCCGCTTGGCTTGTCAGGATGACCCCAAGCCTTGGCTAGCTTAATCTATGCAATGGCTGCCACGAGTTCAGGTGGAACTATTAAACCACACATACATCTCTTTCAGCGGCCCATATTTTTGTCATGTAAAACTTGACGGGGTTTAACAAGTTTTCTTTCAACTAGCTTATTACGTGTGTCCTAGTTTTACAAAAGTCTGTAAGAGCAGGAGCTGTTGGCTCATTTGTGCGAGCTTGCTAACCTGTCATGCCCCCAACCTTCAGAACTTAGGCTACATTCACACTGCAGCCTGAAGTGACCCAATTCCGAATTTTTGTGAAATCTGATTTTTTTTGCGTGGTCGTTCACATTTCCAAATATATGTGACTTGTATGTGATCTGTGTGTGAACTGCAAATGCATGCACAATAATGTCACACATAGCGAGCGTGCTCAGTGTTTGCGGAAGTAAGTTTGTTTTTCTTCCGGGTCTGCGTAGCAGGACGCAGAACAGTGACGTTTGTCGAGTATCTGTGACGTGCAGGTCGGATGAATGTGACCTGGCCGTACAGACACAGGTCACATTTGAAAGGATCAGATAAGTATTAGATTTAGGACCATATATCCAAGTGGCCTGGGTTGTATTTGTAAAAATTGGATCTGTGTTGTTCAGACTGTCATGAAAAGATCAGATACAGGTCGCATAAGGGCAAAAAAAAAATCAGATTTGGGTCACTTCAGGCTGCAGTGTGAACGTCGCCTTAGAGGCCAGTGTGATTGCTGCTGCCCAAGGACCCAGTACAGTACATTAATGACCACAGGGGTCAGATAACTGCAGGCCAGTGGTGGGCTTTCTGAAGCAGAGCACCATGGCAGACTCTCAACACACACAGTGAGCCATATGTCCACTGTCTATTCATTCGCAGTTAATGTACACACTCTTTAAATTACATACCCATGGCATTTACGGTACACTATGTGGAGGATGTCCTCCTTAATTAAAGTTAAAGTTACCATTGTTTCATTTATTGGGTAAAAAAGATTTCTCATTAAAAAAGTTGTACAGAGTATTGCACATGTGTATTTAACAGTATCACTCATCTAAACTGTCAAACAAGAGCACAGATATAAATATCTTCACATTATTAATACCCTTGCTTGTAGGCACCTTTGACTGATAACAGTTGATGGAGAGAATGCTCCAGGAAGCTCTGCAACGTCAGCTTTTAGATTTTGATTATTTACACTTTGAGCCATGAAATGAGACTCGTTCACACTTTTGCAAATGTAACTGCCACAAAATGTTGTCCTTGCCTTATCGGATTTATTAAGACTTCTTCATTTGCAAGAACAGGAGAGACCTCAATCTTCCACTAATATAGAGGTCCTTCACACTGCTACAGAACTATCTAAACTTATTTCTACAGACTGTCTTGAATACCACATCAACATGCAGCTGTCCATCCCCAGCATCGCCAAGCTACTGGGTGTCAGCAAAAGAACAGTATTTCGGCAGATGCATGAGTTTGGACTCTCAGTGATCATACAGTCGTCTCACAGATGAGGACCTGGACAACTTTATTCATTCGGTTAAAATGACAACGCCACACACAGGCTATAGAGTGATGAAGGGAGAACTGCAAGCAATGGGAAACCGTGTCAGATGGGACCAGGCTTCAGCCTCTATGCTCAGGGTGGACTCTGCAGGGGTTTAGGCTTTGCTGCTAGAAGAGCATACACTGTGAGAGGTCCCCACTGGATACAAACCACAAACTTATCAGGTATCCTTTGTGTATATATGTTTAGGTGCATTATATATCCACAGAATACATGTAGGTTATCTGTCAATATTGTCTGTTGAAGAAGCAATTTTTTTTTTTTAAATGTCAGGCATGCTACCTGACAGTTATGAATAACAGGAGCTGACTTTTTGGAGATCAAGGCAGAGTTATTAAACTATTTTTCAGCAGTTTGCACTAGTAAATGCAAAGTACTAGCTGGCAACTGTGAAATAAATGCACAAAAGAAGGTATTGAAAGCATGTGATGGTTGTGATGCTTTGTGTACTCTTCAGGAAACAATGTCATTATTAATATGCATAATAATCTCAGCTTTGCTTCCCATTTTTGTTCATCAAACCTGAGATTTCTTCAGTCATCTTTCATTTTGATTTTGGCAGATGCACCGAGAACATATGTCTACAGTGTTCTGGTATGAGTTGCCTAGTTTTACAGATAACTTGACTATATGATAGTGACAAACAAAAAAACTTGTTACTTGTTTCATATTTTCTTTATATTTTCAACATGATCAAATCAAAAATAATGGTGCTGATAGCTAACATTACAGGTCTTCTGAAGGGGCACAATTTATTCAGGCTGTTTTATTGTGCTTTGAGCACCATATGATGAATGTATTTTATTATATGTAGTGTAACTAAAAGGCATTTGTATATATTGGTCTGTAGGCAAGGGGAAAATATGAATTTTATTCGGGGTGAACTGTAATTTGAACTCTCCAGCTTTTGGTCAGCTTTCTGAAAAAGATAACCTTTGCTGGGATTGACGGTTATTTACGAGTGGTAAATATTTCACACCTTTTACCCCAAGGTTAGTAGTAGTTATTCCATTCTGTAAGGAAGACAGCTTTCTATTTTTATTTACTGACTAAAAGGATTTCACTGTATCTCTATTTCTACTTTTATATTTCATTTCCTCGTTTAGAGGAGACCTAGGAGCTGAAAATGTTGGCATCGCTCACTGTATGTTCACTGTTCGTGGTTGTGGAAAAACAAGCGACATTTCAGGAAAAGTGTGCATAATCAGAGGTTAGTGATTGAAATACTCCACTTCACTTCTAAGTGTTCTGTGCCCAGTGTGTCTTTGTGCCACGCCTTCATGTGGACCTTAACATCTTCACAGATGGCTGGAAAAACCATCTGAACAAAACCAGACTAATCAACTTTGGTCCATTAATTTTTTTCCAGCAGCCAGGAATCTAAAGGTAAATGGAAAAAAAAAGATTTAAAAAAACAAAATAGATTCAGGAGCAAGCATTTTTACATCCACTGCACATTCAGTGATGTAAATATAAATTATGTATCATGAAACTAATTATCAGCTGTGCGCCCCTTCATTGATGTATAATAATGTGAATGAAACATTTAACAGCAAAATGTGCATGTGCCTTTATGCATGATCATGGCACCTTGGACAATGAAAGTCTGGGAGAAGAGTCTGCTGTTGTTCTAATAATAATAATAATAATAATAATAATAATAATAATAATAATAATAATACATTTTATTTGTAAGTGCCTTTCAAACACCCAAGGACACTTTGCAGACGAAAAACAATCTTCTATATCTCTGTCAGGACAATGGAAAAGACCTTGTACAAAAATGCATTCATAAACTGAGCAGTATGACAAAGTAAAACAGATGCTGATAATTAATGGTTATGTCGACAGACCTTAGGGTCTCTTCTTTAAGGACAGCTGTGGTTCTCTCTGTGTTCCAAGTCTGTCACACCTGACTACCACAGCTGAACAGCATTCTGCTTGGTTGACAAAATGCCTCAGCAGCAAGTCCTCATTGCCCTTTGGCCACCGGGCCCCATAATGTGTGGCTACAGGATTAACACTATTCAACTTTTGTAATTAGGTGAGGGGGGGGACTTCGAACAAACAAAGAAAGAGAAACAGCTCTGTTTCATGAAGAAGTCAAAAGGTAAGTGGACAGAATGATTAACTTTCATTTTATTTTTAGGATAATAAGGAATTGATTGTATTCTCCGAAAGCCATAATGAAGCTAAAAATAAAACTATGCATACAAATTTTACATATAATAATAATATCAAAATAACTAAAAATGCCCTGATATATCTATTTATTTTATGTTTGTCAATATTGATACCAAGTCAACTAGCTGATCACAAAACCAAAAACTGAGGTTTTGTTTATTTGTTTGTTTGTTTTTTGGCAGATTTTGTTTTCCAATACAAGACTGGTATTTGTGATAGCCGTTACCATTCTTACAATAACAAGTACATTCCCTTTAAACCTCTTATTTTGTTAAATTTCTGTTCATTAATTAATGTTTAACACCAAACTCCTTCTCCTCAATATATTAAGAGATCTTTTTTTTTTTTTGCAGCACATGCATAACAGCCAGACTAAAAGCATTGACATAACACTGAAAAACACTACAATTGAATGTTCTAGGTCAAAACCTTAACATATTTGACCATAAAGCAAGACTATGGACTAAAAAAAACAAACTAAAATCCTTAATGTTTTGATGCAATTTCTGTAATTTTATTTTAAATTATAATAAGTAAAATCAAAAGTGTTAAGGACATTTTGTGGCTAGTACTTGGATCAATGACAAGTTGAATGTGAAACCTGGTGTCTTGCATGAAGTCCTGGAGGAAGTTGATGATAACATTTTCTCGATCCTGATAACATGCCTTTGGTTTCCCCTCTCACTGAGTTCAAGAATTAGAATATCACTTATATAATCAGTGTCCTGCTAAAGATAGAGACCAAAAAAGCACAAAATAACCCAACCAAACAAACAAACAAAAAGCTTACTAATAAAGAAATTTTCTTTTTTTTAAAAAAAAAAAAGAAAAGAGAAATTTAGAGATTTTTGTGTTTCTGAAACAGTTTAAACTAAATGATGAAAGTATAGTCACAAAAAATCATTTTCATTCAGATATATCATTATATGTTGTTTCTATCTATCTCTTACTTTGTTATAGTAAACTGTTATATTTTTGTATTTGTAAGCAATGTTTTTTTTTTCTTTTATTTTGCAGGAACAATGGCCAAATGTGGTCAAATGTAGCTTTGATCTTTTCATTGCCCACAATTTGCATGAAAACTCAATAAGTGTCCACTGCATACAAGTTCCACCAAAATCTGACAAATAAAATAGGAGGAGTAGCACTTCTTAAGTGTAGATGGACCAATCGCTATGGCTTAACCTCACCAGTCTTTTGGCCAGATGAGATAAAAAGAGGCTGAAGAGCAGGAAGAAGGTTGAAAATAAAAAAAACAAAAAAACAAAACACTTAAGAAAAACAGACTATTTAAAGGAAACTACGCTACCTTATGATACTCTCCTTTCTGTCAAACATCAGCAGTCCTGTGTAACCACAACTCACAATTTCTTCTGAGCTCTGTCACATCTGCCTCCACCCAAAGTGACCACAAACTTATAAATACCACAATACCTCACAACAATAAAATACTCAAAGATTTAAGATCTACTCACCTTGCCATCAGTAAGGCAAATTCAAGATCATCCACATCTTCTTTGTTCACCTTCAGACTGTCAAAGTCTGCTGCTGCAAGAAAGTGATAACACCAGTTTCAGAGGGAGCATAGCAGTGGACCTCCCTGAGCAAGGCTGACAGGAAACAGTTCTCCTGCAGTTCTACATGTCATCAGCAAACCAAAAAAACGTTGTAAATGTGATTTTACATTGATAAAGTGGATCGTTTATGAACTTTATGAAAAAACTACAGACCTGTAGTGACCATTTTCTAGGTCACTGATGGAGTAGACAGGATTTTCTTGCCACGGCCCTCAAACAGTCTCTTCTTAATGCTATGCATCATTTCTAAATAAATCACATGACAATACAGTACAGCTAGTTAATGATATCTATAGATACAATTCAGTAGGCTGTGGTGCCTGAGAAAAACTATTGTATGACATTACTCGTTAAAAAAAAAAAAAAACACCCTCTTTGCTTAGTGCAACAGTATCAGTTCCTGATTCTCCAATGAAGGTCACACTCATTGTTGAAAGGGGAGCCCTTCTTTTGTCTTTGCCACTGAATGAAGCCTCTCTGAACAAGATCATCCCTGTTGATGCAGTCTTTGCTTTTATCTACTTGACTTGCAAGCAGCTGGAGCACACCAATTTCACTATTAAAGCAGCAAATGAAAACAGTTACCTGACTTACATGCAAATGACATTACAATAAAATGGATAATGTTAAATAATCAACAATATCACCTCAATAAATCAGACATACTTCTCTTATCTTCTTCCTCACCTATCCTGTTGTTCTCAGAGTCAGTCCTGGGACCAAAGCCAGTATTGTAATGAAGACTTCCTTCATCCTCGGGCCTGAGAATGTGCTATAATATCACATTAACACCTAAAATGCAAGAAAAACAGAAAAATAAGGTTTCAGTATACCAAAAAAAATGCTGGATACCATAAAAAGATTAAGAGATTATGTAATTTAACTGATATTTTATATTTTAAACATATTTTAAAACTTTAGAATTATATATTCAAGTTAAATGGACCATCAACAAAGAGACACATTTTTAGTTAACAAATACAGTAACTGAGATGCTGAAAACTGGTTAAAAATGACAACCTATCACCACACAGGCTCGCATGCTGGGCTAGAGGTACTGTACAGGGCATTCCTTTCTGTCCTGCAAACAGAAAGGAATGCTGGTGTATAAATGAACTGCAAATAATACAAAAAAAATATACACGTATATATAAAACTGCAGGATAATTTAAGTTAAACATTGCACCTGTGTCAGATCAGTGAGATCACTGGAGCTTCTGCAGTTCACAGGTGATGAACACAAAAGCACAAGAAACATAATCAATATTTCAGTTCATAAAACTGTTACAATATGAAGAGAGAGGCTATCTATAGCATAAATTTAAACAGTGACACTCACTGACACTTCAGGCTTTAATGGTTGTCTGACACCTCAGTGTGTTGCTTTTCTGTGTGTGATAGTGATGTCAATATTCTGCAGTTTGATCAATTTTACAAAATCAAATCAGAACTAAATACTGCCTTTAAAGGTATGTGTTAGTAGTTACAAATATTTTAATAAACGTTATGTATTAACATTCACAAAACAGTGTAGCAGGATCACTTGTTACACTGAATTTCCACTATGTAACAATTTCTACTATTTTGTTAAAACACGTTACCCCATCATTATCAGATGTAGATTGAGTCTCTGTACACCCCCCAGTGTACAATGCTAGAATAGGCAGACGCACAGTATTTTTGCACACTTGGCATGCTGCCTTTGGTATGTTTTAAAATTCACTTGCATCAGATGGCAGTGGAGTTACACTGCTCAAAAAAATAAAGGGAACACTCAACTAACACATCCTAGATCTGAATGAATGAAATATTCTCATTGAATACTTTGTTCTGTACAAAGTTGAATGAGCTGAAAACAAAATCACACAAAAAATCATCAATGGAAATCAAATTTATTAACCAATGGAGGCCTGGATTTGGAGTCACACACAAAATAAAGTGGAAAAACACACTACAGGCTGATCCAACTTTGATGTAATGTCCTTAAAACAAGTCAAAATGAGGCTCAGTATTGTGTGTGGCCTCCACGTGCCTGTATGACCTCCCTGCTCAATCGGATTCAGGTCTGGGGAACAGGCGGGCCAGTCCATAGATTCAATGCCTTCATCTTGCAGGAACTGCTGACACACTCCAGCCACATGAGGTCTAGCATTGTCCTGCATTAGGAGGAACCCAGGGCCAACCACACCAGCATATGGTCTCACAAGGGGTCTGAGGATCTCATCTCGGTACCTAATGGCAGTCATGCCATCTCTGGTGAGCACATGGAGGGCTGTGCGGCCCTCCAAAGAAATGCCACCCCCACACCATTACTGACCCACTGCCAAACCGGTTATGCTGAAGGATGTTGCAGGCAGCAGATCGCTCTCCACAGCGTCTCCAGACTTTGTCACGTCTGTCACATGTGCTCAGTCTGAACCTGCTTTCATCTGTGAAGAGCTGCTGGAGGTCATTTTGCAGGGCTCTGGTAGTGCTCCTCCTGTTCCTCCTTGCACAAAGGCGGAGGTAGCAGTCCTGCTGCTGGGTTGCTGCCCTCCTATGGCCTCGTCCACATCTCCTGGTGTACTGGCCTGTCTCCTGGTAGCGCCTCCAGCCTCTGGACACTACGGTGACAGACACTAATTGCTAATAATTTCCACCTGTTTTTTATTCTATTTGCACAACAGCATGTGAAATTGATTGTCGATCGGTGTTGCTTCCTAAGTGGACAGTTTGATTTCACAGAAGTTTGATTTACTTGGAGTTATATTGTATTGTTTAAGTGTTCCCTTTATTTTTTTGAGCAGTGTAGGTCAAGGTCATGCTGCAGTGGAGCAATGTATGATAGGGTCTTTCCAGCACTGGAAACACTGCAAATGAATCTGCCTGTCTAACCACTAACATCAGGTGAAATGGCAGCCACTTTTCTTTCACCAGGATCACCTGATGTATAGAGACAAGAATAGAAAGACTTTGTAATTTTAAAGTTTTAGCACCATCAAAACAGAAGTTATGCATGTAGACGCTATGATATGGACCTGTAGTCTTGTAAAACAGTCACCTATCTACCCCCTTCAGTTTTGGATATTCTTCAATGATGGTTTTATTTACCTAAAATAATTAAATGTAAGGGAAACTAATGGTTGAACAGAGCATAACATGTATTAAAGTAGTATACTCTCTGTATTGTAATATTAATTAGCCACCAAGGCAGTACTCCCTGCAGACCACCAACCAATCACACTCTCCCCCACCGACATGTGTGCTGCACTGAGCAGGACCAACGCACATAAGGCTGCTGGCCCTGATGGCATCCCCGGATGCGTGCTCAAGGCCTGAGCTGGACAACTAACTAGGGTCCTGACATCTTCAATCTGTCTCTGGCCCAAGCAGTCATCCCCACGTGCTTCAAGACCACGTCCATCGTGCCAGTGCGGAAACATTCAGCTGCCACATGTCACAACGACTTCTGCCCTGTTGCACTCACCCCTACCATCATGAAGTGCTTCAAGAGACTGGTCCTGGCTCACCTCAAAACCAGCCTACTTCCCACCCTGGACCCCTTCCAGTTCGCCTACCACCAGAATAGGAGTACTGATCATGCCATCTCCACAATGCTTCACTCTGCCCTCTCCCACCTGGACAACAACAACACCTATGTGAGAATGCTGTTCATCGACTTCAGCTCAGCATTCAACACCATCATCCCCTCCAGTATCATCACCAAACTGAGCAACCTCGGCATCAACCCCTCCCTCTGTAACTGAATCCTGGACTTTCTGACCAACAGACCCCAGTCTGTTCGGTCAGACAACCTCACCTCCTCCACCCTCATCCTAAACACTGGCGTTCCACAGGGCTGTGTGCTGAGCCCTCTCCTCTACTTCCTCTTTACACATGACTGTGAACCGGTGCATGGTTCCAACACCATCATCAAGTTTGCAGACGACACGACAGTGATTGGCCTCATCACCGACAACAATGAGACGGACTACAGGGAGGAGGTCCAGCACTTGGCATCATGGTGCGCCGACAACAACCTAGCCATCAACACCAAAAAGACCAAGGAGATCATTGTGGACTTCAGGAGAACCGCTGGAGGCACACACACACACCCATCCAGATCCACAGAGCTGTGGTGGAGCGTGTCTCCAGTTTCAAGTTTCTGGGGGTCCGAGGATCTTTCTTGGTCAGTCAACACCTCTATCCTGGTCAAGAAAGCTCACCAGAGGCTCTTCTTCCTGAGGAAACTAAAGAAGGCCCGTCTGTCTCCTCAGATCCTGGTGAACTTCTACCGCAGCACCATCTAGAGCATCCTTACCAGTTGCATCACAGTCTGGTATGGTAACTGCTCCGTCGCAGACCGGAAGGCACTGCAGCAGGTGGAGAAAACTGCCCAGCACATAGCCGGTCTATCACTTCTCACCATCGAACCTGTTCACAGTATGCGGTGCCTACGGAGGGCACGAAGCATTCCCCTCAGCTGTCACCCTGCTAAACTCTACACAGAGTTGACCCCCCCCCAACTGACTGAACACCCCCACCTATGACTAATTACTCTCCCTTGTATCTGTATATACATACTTATCGAACTTTATATTTATATAGTATATTCAATTCATTCCTGCTGTAATACACTGTGTACATATATTTATATATATTTTAGTATATATTATATAGTATATTCAGTTCATATCTGCACTGCCCATGTACATACCTTGCACTTTACTACTCTGCACTTCTGGTTAGATGCTAAACTGCATTTCGTTGTTCGAGTACTTGTTACTGTGTTCAGTGACAATAAAGTTGAATCTAATCTAATCTAATAACCATAATTTCATGAGTAAAATTGTAAATATTACTGTTTCTGTGACATAAGAAAACTTTTAAGATGTTTTCAGGTGAGAATGTGGATGTATAAACCTCAAATACCTTCTCAGTTTATCAAGATATCGCTTATTTGCAAAAGTGCTCCAACGTTTTCGGAGATGTTCATTCCCTCTGCTCTAACGGTCAGCTGACTGGGTGGTCAAGGTTGGCTTTTCATTCTTTCTACAGCTCCAGACTGCAAGGGAATAATGAGAATGAAAACACTACATTAGAGATTTTAGAAAATTTTCTTAACAACTTCTTTTCTAGAGTCCTTTATTGTTTTTCCTGGAGATTTTTGGTAAGTTTTACATGTTGTTTGGCATATTAATTAAAAGTCTAGCAAAAGAGCACGCTCAACTCTACTGAACAAACATAACAAAAAAAAGAAACAGAAAAAAACAACCAAAAAAAAGAATAAAAATAAATAAAAAATCTGAGACCAAAATATGAAAAATCCGGTGTTCCTAGAGAACTGTCGTGCAATAACTAATCTATATGAGCACAGCTGAGATTTTTTTAAAGCCCACTGTGGCAATGAGAAAGTGTGAAGGAAAGTGTTATCTTTGAAGTTGTAGAAGTTGCTTGACTTTTTTTCTTTCCCATGAGACAGAAAGCTCTTAGCAGCCGTTCACAGCTTAGCGAAGTGTCCCTCACTTCAGGACACTCTGTTTCCTGCCTGCATCTAATTCTCATTTCTCTGTCTCTCTTGTTTCATGGCATCTGTCTTTTATCAGCCACCGATCCGTCTCTCTGTTCTTTCTCTAATAAAAGACAATCTGATCAGTGTCATCAATCACTGCATGCTCTCTTTCTCAGCTCAACACAAACAGAGACCCTCCAAGCATACATACAATGCATGTAGTCCCCCAGGAAGAGCAGCATCTAATTATATCACTGGGCCTTTGCACTTTTCCTGTGGCAAACACACACACACACACACACGCACTATCTATCTATCTATCTATCTATCTGTATGTATGGTATGGTAAATGGACTAGTTCTTATATAGCGCTTTTCTACTCTGACTGAGCACTCAAAGTGCTTATACAACATGTTTTCATCTACCCATTCACACCCATTCATGCAAGCACTTCCATATGTATCTAAGCTAAGTGCTTTTGTTGTCTAACATTTACACACATTCATACTCCAACGCTTGGTTCGGAGAGCAACTTGGGGTTCAGTATCTTGCCCAAAGATACTTTTGCATGCAGCCCAGAGCAGCCAGGAATCAAACTGCTAACCTTCGGATTGATAGGTGACCTGCTCTACCTTCTGAGCTACAGCCACCGCTTATACGGTATATACAGTACCAATCAAAAGTAAGTGTGTCCAAACTTTTGACTGGTACTGTCTATATAT
Organism: Pterophyllum scalare; assembly: GCA_024447675.2. Classification (NCBI taxonomy): domain Eukaryota; kingdom Metazoa; phylum Chordata; class Actinopteri; order Cichliformes; family Cichlidae; genus Pterophyllum; species Pterophyllum scalare. The sequence continues at coordinate 24,512 of JAMQGT020009466.1, read as the reverse complement.
ATATATATATATATATATATATATATATATATATATATATATATATATATATATATATGTGTGTGTGTGTGTGTTTGGTTGACTATTTTCTTTGGTTGTAATGATGCTTCCTGGCAATAAATCTTATAGTACTGAGAAGCCTGTAGGAAAATATAACTCTGCTGCTCAAACCACAAATGCATTTTCCTTACAAATGTGGCACGGTTTAAGAGTAAATAAACTGACTTTCCAACAGTATAAGATTTATTGTCAAGAAACATTGTTTCAACAAAGAAATAATAGACCAAGCACAAATTTCCTTAGATTTTGAGCTGAGTATATAGGACTGACCAACATAAGTTGGAGAGGCATTTGGCCATAGTTGAAGGCGGAATGGGGAGAGGACAGGGAGGGTGAAGGCGTGTTGCTGCTGCAGGAATAAATGGTGTGGAAATAAGAAGCTGAAAAACACTTAAGCTTACATCACGGAGAGGAGAAGTGTACTTTGGTTTTTATGGAGCCTGGATATGAACAAGATCCAGTTACTCTTTCTGCAATTAATGTTGTTGTAGGGGTTTCTCTCAGGTGCCTTAATTTTTGTTCATTTCAATGCTAAATAATTTCTGGAATGTTGTATTCCTCATCAACTTCCACCAGATGCTTAATGCAGCTGATAAATAATTGGTGAAGTAAACTGTAGTGTCATGTAAACAGTTTGGAATATCATCAAATCACAAACGTGTCATCACTAATCTGATTGCACCTTAGTCACAAATATCAAAACACAATGCTTTTATGCAAATATCACACAAACAGTTGTCATATTTGTTGAACATACCCAATTAACAGTAAACAAGAAGCAAGAAGACTCCTGGTTTGGATGCTGACTGGGATCCTTCTGAGTGGAGCTGACATATTCAACACTGCCAATAACAATAAAGGAATTTTTGTGATGTAGAATAGTTTGTTGATAACAGATGGCAACCAAAATATTCAAGGATGAATGCAAATAAATGTAAATGCAAATAATTCTAGATATTTTTTTAAAAATATTTTTTTCTTTGTACAGCATTGTTATTAATGCACATACCTTTGTTGACATGTAATATGATTACAGCTACATTTTTTTAAACATATATATGACCAGAATGGAAAAACCTTTATGGAATGGTGTTTGATTTTTTTCCACTTTCAAGCTTGGAAAAAAACAACAAGGAGTTGAGGTTGTGGAGCCAACAATGCATGAGTTGGGTAGCAGCTGGAAGAAGGAAGAACATTATTTCAGCATTTTGGAAAATATGTTTGTGTGATCATGGCAGAGTCATAATTAGGGCTGTTCTGTTACACACCTTAGAGGTGGCACTTATCTTGACTGTAGCTATTTAGCAACAGAGCTAGAATAAAAAAAATCTTTATGCTTTTAAAAAAAAAACAAAAAAAAAAAACTTTTGAAATGTGACTGTGATCCTGATTAGATGTTATTATACTTCAGGCACACATCTAAATGTTGCATGATTACAGGCTGCAGGGCAGTTGCAACATAGCTCATTGGAAACAAAATTTTTATGCTTTTTGTACATGTAGTATGAAAAACATGAAACAACAGTGTCTGCACTCATTGTTGGATGTTTATTCCTGTGAGTCCACTAGCTCAGTCACAGGATTTTAATGGTCAGATAGTTGAAACAAGGACTTCAGTTCACAAACACATACACACACACAAACACATGAAAGACCAACTTCAAAAAACAACTACTGTGTGGGTAATCCATAAACAAAGACAGCAAAGGAGGGGGGTTTGCAAGTGTGTACATGTAGAGTGGTAGGTAATGGTATGATGGGCTAAAGGGCAGTCAAAATGAGACCATTTGCTCCTCAGCAGACTAACTCTTTAGTAGCCATTTGGTATGTAACTTCCATCTGTTGTTAAATCAAACCCACACTGTATCCTCCTCCTGCTTCTGAAGTGATGTGCATGCCACTCGATTTGTGTTCGTGGGCGTACACAGCGTCCACAGTAACAGAACATTTTTGAAAATAATTTTTTTCAGTTTTGACCATCATCTGCACTGAGGCAACATATTTAACCACTACACTGCAAATGTGATCATAGTCAGGGAGGAAAGAAATAATGCAGAGCTAAGACATTCAATCACACTCCAGACCAGGTGATGGCTAAAATGCATCATTTCACATTAGCTAGCTTAAAAGGGCAGCAGAGGATGAAAAGACTGAACTTTGGGAATGCATGAAGTGATGTGCATGACACAAGATATATATATATCTTATATATATTTTATGTGTATATATATTTATATATAAGAGTTCAGATGCAAAATCTTCTAAATCCACCTGAACACTTTTCTTTTAAAAGAGATTTTTTTTTAAATCGTTTTCCTATGTTAAAGTTCAGTAATTTAACTTTACAGGCAACGATGAGGTTATTACTTAGAGAAACAAACTGCCTTTCTTTTCAAAAATGTAAATATAGTAATTTCCCTACTTTTTAACAAAAAAGATTCACACCAGTAGCCTGCTGAAGGTCATTTTGTAGGGCTCTGGCAGTGCTCATCCTGTTCCTCCTTGCACAAAGAACCAGATACCAGTCCTCCTGATGAATTATGGAACTCCTATGGCCCTGTTCAACTCTCCTAGAGTAACTGCCTGTCTCCTGGAATCTCCTCCATGCTCTTGAGTCTGTGCTGGCAGACACAGGAAACCTTCTGGCGATGGCACATACAGGTGCTCGTCATAAAATTAGAATATCATGAAAAAGTTGATGTATTTCAGTAATTCCATTCAGAAAGTGAAACTTGTATATTTTATTCATTCATTACACACAGACTGATATATTTCAAATGTTTGTTTCTTTTAATTTTGATGATTATAACTGACAACTAATGAAAACTCCACAGAGCTCTGTGTCCAAGCACATTAATAGAGAGGCGAAGGGAAGGAAACGATGTGGTAGAAAAAAGTTTACAAGCAATAGGGATAACCACACCCTGGAGAGGATTGTGAAACAAAAGCCATTCAAAAACGTGGGGGTGATTCACAAAGAGTGGACTGCAACTGGAGTCAGTGCTACAAGAACCACCACGCACAGACCTATGCAAGACATGGGTTTTAGCTGTCGCAGTCCTCGTGTCAAGCCACTCTTGAACAAGAGACGGCATCAGTTAGCAGTTAGGATACACCCCTACTAATTGGTTAAATGTCCCTTAGGAAGTTGCATCTCAACTAGACACTTTGGTAGCTTTTGATGATTTTGGCTGGATATTTGACCATTCTTCTTGGCAGAATTGGTAGTGTTCATTTAAATTGGTTGGTTTCCTGGTACGGCAGCTTCTAAAAATTCTCCACAAATTTGAAGTCAACACTTTGAGAAGGCCTTTCCAGTGTTAGCCTGCTTTATCCATTCCAAAACCTCCAAAATCCTTGTCTTGTTACAATATACAAGTATCCAAATTTCAACTTTCTAACTGTTGATTTGAGGTGAACTTCTTTATTATTCCATCCAAAAAGTAAAGTGCCATCTTTACTCCTTCAAACTTACTTACCTCTATTGTGGCCAAATATCTCAATTTTTGCCTCATGTGACCATAAAACCTTTATGTAGAATGCATTTGGCCTGTCCATGCGGGCAGCTGCAAATTTCAGTTGAGCTTGAATGTGCTGATTTTGGAGCAGGGGCTTCTTTCTTGGTCAGCACCCTGTCAGTCCTTGTTGATGTAAAACTAGCTTAACTGTGGAGAATGATGTTGGTGTTCCAGCAGTTTCCAGTTCATGGCAGACTTGAACCTTGATGGTTCATTTGTTGTCCCTGAACATCCTAACTAATTTCCTCTCATTTGCGGGTGACTGTTTGGGTCTTCTTCCAGACCATGGCGAAGTAGTGACACATTCAAATAACTTGGACTTCTGGAATCTCCTGTTGTTTGGAAATGGCTCCAAGAGACTTTCCCAGCTTGTGTAAATCAATATTTCCCCTTCTTAGATCTTCCCTGGTTTCCTTGGACTTTCCCATTGTTCTGAGTGTTGATCAATCCAATGAGTGCTGCCAAACAACCAAAAAAAATCCTTTTAATGGTGGCAAAAAGAAACTGGCCAGTCATGATCACTAATGAAAATTTAATTTTACTTGGCTTTGTGAAGTTAGGACATTGGTGAACCTTCACCATCACGTATTAAAATATTTAAGTGAATGTACATACAGTACTGTATATATTTGAGCCTGTATGCATACTTTTGACCTTGTGTGGATTAGAGAAATCCAAAATAAATTTAAACTTGAGCACACAATTCTTGCTTTTTAAAGTCATTATAGATGTATGCTGTACAATCATCCCAGCCTGGAAAAAGAACATTTGAAATAAATCATTAAATATCTGAAATTATGTAGACTTCTACATAAACACTTCTGCATGCCTGGAATCTGTTGGAGCCACTCTTCCAGTTTGGGTTTAGCTCTTAATGCTCCTATTACCACTGGTAGTACTTTGGACTTCACAATTGTTCCTTCAGCCCCAGTCCTTTGCTATTTTCTTGTGCTCCTTTTTTTGGTGTTGCTTTCCACTGGGATTGCCACATCTATCACTAGTGCAGTCTTCTGGTTCTTGCCAATCACCACTATGTCTAGTTGGTTGCCTGTCTGCAACTTGAAGGCCCACAGGACCTTAGTCCTGTTGTTCTCAACTATCTTCAGCAGTGTCTCCCATATAGACTTAGGGACTTCTAATCCATATGTGGCACACTATCTGTACACTATCTCATCCACTCAGTTTTAGGCTGGCTTTTTCTAGGAACTAGTAGGATTTCCTGATGTCAGCAATGTCTTCAATTGGTTGCTTGTGCATCCTATGCTGGAACAGTCAGCATAGGATCCTATAGTGCCCTTGCTGTAGATCCTGGTGAGGTGGATCAGTGAGCCAATGTCTCGCTCATTCCTGGCATACAGGTTGATTCAATTCAATTCAATACAATTTTATTTATATAGCGCCAAATCACAACAAACAGTTGCCTACCAAAACCAAACAGTCAAAACAACCCCCTATGAGCAAGCCCCCCCCCCTCCAGCAGCCTAGGCCTATAGCAGCATAACTAAGGGGTGGTTCAGGGTCATCTGATCCAGCCCTAACTTTAAGCTTGATCAAAAACAAAAAGGTTTAACTCTAATCTTAAAAATAGAGAGGGTGTCTGTCTCCCGAATCCAAGTGGGGAGCTGGTTCCACAGATGAGGAGTTGAAGGCTCTGCCTCCCATTCTACTTTTAAGTATCCTAGGAACCACAAGTAAGCCAGCAGTCTGAGAGTGAAATGTTCTATTTGGGTGATATGAGACTATAAGGTCTTTGAGATAAGATGGGACCTGATTATTCAAGACCTTGTATGTTAGGAGAAGGATTTTAAATTCTACTCTAGATTTAACAGGGAGCCAATGAAGAGAAACGTTACTGGAGGCCAAAGTAATGCCATCCAGAATAAATATCTTGTTTGACACCATGTTCCTAAGATTTGTGGGACAGAGTAAAAGAACTTCAGTTTTATCTGAATTTAGAAGCAGGAAATTAGAGGTCACCCAGACCTTAATGTCTTTAAGACATTCCTGCAATTTAACTAATTGATGTGTATCATCTGGCTTCATGGATGGATAAAGCTGACTATCATCTGCATAACAATGAAAATTTATGCAATGCTTTCTAATAATACTGCCTAAGGGAAGCATGTACAATGTAAATAAAATTGGACCTAGCACAGAACCCTGTGGAACTCCATAATTAACCTTAGTGTGTGAAGACGACTCCCCATTTACACAAACAAATTGGAGTCTATTAGATAAATATGATTCAAACCACTGCAGTGCAGTACCTTTAATACCTATGGCATGCTCTAATCTCTGTAATAAAATGTTATGGTCAAAAGTATCAAAAGCTGCACTGAGGTCCAACAGGACAAGCACAGAGATGAGTCCACTGTCAGAGGCTGTAAGAAGATCATTTGTAACCTTCACTAATGCTGTTTCTGTACTGTGATGAATTCTGAAACCTGAGTGAAAGTCTTCAAATAAAACATTCCTCTGCAGTTAGCTGTTTTACAACTACTCTTTCAAGGATTTTGGAGAGAAAAGGGCGGTTGGAGATTGGCCTATAATTAGCTACGACAGCTGGGTCAAGTGATGGCTTTTTAAGTAGTGGTTTAATTACTGCCACCTTGAAGGCCTGTGGTACATAGCCAACTAATAAAGACAGATTGATCATATTTAAGATTGAAGCATCAATAAATGTCTTCTATGTCCAGATACAGCCACATAAAATGGACGGCTCATCTGTGATGGTCCGTTGTCATGGGCACGAGTGATAACACCCCTAAGAAGCATTTAGGAAAACTGGTGGTAATGTCTAGTGTATCCACCAGGAGGAGCAGTGATAATGGAAGCACATTCATTTACAGCCTGCTAAGATGTATATCCATACATTTAAAATTTGCTCAGGAGTTCTATAATGATAACTGAATCATGATGTTGAACATTTATGAAAACACTGATAAAAATATTTGCTTGCAGTCAAACAAGCTGCTTGCATTTGGGTCAGGTTATTCATTTTTCATTTTAAAAAGAGATATTGAAAAATGAAAAAATGGATGTTTGTTTCTTTTTTTTTCCATTTTCATTTCATACTCCAAATCCATATAATGTAAAACAAATTATATTTCTTTTCATTTTACTTTGAAATAAAAACTTAAATTTGCAATAACTAAGACACAGAAAAACAGTCCGTCTTTTTATTTTTCTCAAATCGGAAAGTTAACACCGTCGTCAAGGCAACTCAAGGTGCGTAAATACAAAGCACTCAGTTTAATTTGATGCTTGCTCTCGTCAGTTTACTGTTTCAGAGCTGTTAGTTAGGATGGCTTTACAACCAGAAATTCCATTTGAAATTACTCTCAAGTATGTACAGTTACATATACACATAAATGTATTTATTTACATAAAAAGTTAAAAATGGTAAAATGAGGTGGTTAGTTCTTTGCTGTTCTGAAAAACAACGTACTGCTCCATCATGCAGTAACTTTACAGTGGTCGATGGGAAAGTTTCTCTGATGTCACAAAAAATGTATTTCCAGTTTGAGAAAAATAAAAAGATGGGCAGTTTTTCTGTTTCCTATTCTTTGCAAACGTTATGTTTTGATTTCTAAGGGAAAAAAAGAAATATAGTTCTGTTTACATTATATTGATTTGGAGTATGAAATGAAAATAAAAAAACATCAATTTTTTTATTTCTTAATATTCATTTTAAAAACAAATGACCAATCTGTTCTTTATTTTCAGTATCTGTTTTTAAAATGAAAAATGAATGACCAGAAAGTACACAAACCCATCCCCCGTCTCTGCGTGTCTGTACAAATTTCTGAGTGAATACCACTGTTGAAAGAGTATAAGACGTCTGTAAACTTTGTGACATCATGTTGAATTCATAATAAACTGTGATTTAAAAATATGCAGAAGTCACGATCTGATAAGTTAGAATACGCCCATTTTGTTTATTTGGCTCAGCTCAGACAGAAATCTGTTTCGAGGCTGCATTCATGAAAACTCCGACACTCCAACACTCAAACCATTTTTGTTAACTTGGGGCCATAGTGAGAGCATGGACTTTACTCAGGAGAAAGTTTTGCTTTTATTAGCAAAAAAATAAACCAACAAATTTTTAATATCAATTTGGAAAACTTTATATTTACGGAATTCACACAGTGGTATAGATGCCATTTTATTGGTAGTCTTCTAATGTCCCATTTTCAGAATGGCACCATGAGGTTTTCTGCCTCAGTCACATTTACAGTACAAAGACCTTTCCCCTGTCCCACATCCATAAAGTTAGCAAAGGTCTAATACACTTTAATTTGGTGGTTCACTCATTATACAGTACAGTGCCAAAATCTCAAATTTCTTTATATTTTAGAGGAAATGTAATGTGTGCAAACACACATGGAAATGCAGGTTATAAGGTTAAATAGAGTTTGAAAGTGACAGGCTGGTCTGAGTATGTCAGAGTGCTCATCTACTGTGATTTTTCCACACAAACATCTCTACAGTTTACAGAGAATGGAACAAAAAAGAGTAAATATCCACAGTGGCCTCTGGCCAATAATGCCTTGTTTCATCTTCCAGAGGTCTGAAGAGAATGGTTTCACTGCTTTGAGGTAGCAGGAAGGCAACAGTAACTCACATAACCACTCAGTTTTTTTTCTGCCTTTATATTTGCATAATTTTAATAAATCTTTTTGTCTGTCTGTCTGTTATAACCAAGGTATGCAGAACAGCTTTTCTGGACATGCAACACATCAAACACTGAAGCAGATGGGCTACAGCAGCAGAAGAGCGCAGAGGGTGCCATTCCTGTCAGCGAAGAACAGGAAATTGAAGCTAATCTTCACACAGGCTCACCAAAATTGTACAGGCTGGGGCTGTGCAGGGCACACAGTCGACTCTGGAGGCTGCGGCTGCGACTGCACAGGGCACACAGTCGACTCTGGAGGCTGCGGCTGCGACTGCACAGGGCACACAACCAACTCTGGAGATTGAGACTGAGGCTGTGGCTTAGCTGCACCCACACTTGATGGGTGTAGTAATGGGTGCAGGGTGCTCAGTCTTTTCCACAGTAGACTTCAAAACACAAAACATAGTTCTGTCTGATACACAGCTCAGAAAAACACAAACCAGTTTTTAAATCACTTAATTCTGCTGAGACCTTGCCAGATTCAGGAACACAAAACTCACTCTTATTACTAGAAGGCATCACTTCTGGTGTCAAGCACTCGGCACCTGCCTGGCGCGACCTGCTTGAGGGACAGTAAGAGGTGGGGAGTTTGAGATGGTATACCTGTCAAACTGTAATGCAGATGCCGTAAGGTGAGCTCAGGAAGTACAGAAACTTCCTGTGGAGCAGAAGGGCAAAAGCTTGCTTTGTGTTGATTTTCAGTATGAATACAGACCACGAAAGTGATGCCTCCCAATCCTTCTGACTTTTTGGGTTTCAGGAGGTGTAAGAAAAGGTACCACAGGGATAACTGGCTTGTGGAGGTCAAGCGTTCATAGTGATATTGGTTTTTGATCCTTTGACGTCAGCGCTTTCATTTTGGAGCAGAATTCACCAAGCGTTTGGATTGTTTACCCACTAATAGGGGTTTAGACTGTCATAAGACAGGTTAGTTTTATCTCACTTGTGATGTGTTGTTGCAATAGTACTTCAGTTCAATACGAGAGGAACCGCAGGTTCAGACATTTGGTGTATATGCTTGGCTGCGGAGCCAATGGTGCGAAGCTACCATCTGCAGGATAATGATTAAGCACCTCTAAGTCAGAAGCCTGCCTAGATGCAATGATACCATAGTATACCAATGGTTTGTCTTTGATAGCTGGCCTTTCTTGGCCATTTGTGACTGGCCTGGGGGATGGAAATGATGGTCACCCCTCTGCAATCTCGCACTAATGTTTATGGAGAACCTGGTGCTAAAAACTTATAAACAAAATTCATTTGTCTGGGAAGATCCTTTGCCACAGTTGACTTAGACACAGTTATTGTTGGGACAGGTATAAGAAAACATAGTCTGTAAATTCAAATCAGTTCAATTCAATTTCATTTATATAGTGCCAAATAACAACAAACAGTGCTTTATAACAGTGCCTTTATATTTAAATGTGCTTTATATTGTAAGGTAAAGATCCTACAATAGTTTCTTTAGATGGCGTAGCTCTCAATCCTAATGTTTCTCTTCTTCTTGCCGCCCTTGTTGGCGGTTTTAGTCACAGCTTTCTTGGAGCCCTTTTTGGGCACTGACTTAGTGGGTTCAGGCATTTTGCTTTGTCACTACTTCACAGCAGAGAATGTAAAATGCTTCCTCAGGCTCAGTCTTGGTTTTTGTTAGTTTTAGTCGTTATATTGACAGACTCATAAACGAACAAAACAATTGTAGCTTTACAACAGAATGTCTACTAGCCCCAGAGCTAGTTCAAAAAGCACAGATGACAGCTCACTGAGGGTGATGCAGGTTACAGACTGTCAATCCTGCTTCCGCCACCAAGAGCCACACTTGGTAAGCAAGCTGCAGAGGCCATGAAGAGCAGGTAAGTCGGAGGCCAGCAAGAAACTTAGCCAACCTGAGGTGGAGGGGCATTGGTCGAGCTGGACAGCTCCAGTGGTGTTAACTATACACAGGCAACATGGGGAGGCCTGTCAGTTGAAAGAAGGAATGCAATAAACACAGTAGAAAATGGAACAAAAAAAAAAATCACAAAACTGAAAACACAATAAGCAAACTAAGAATCAACCTGAACATAATTAAAAATAAACACAAGTCCAAAGTCCAAAAAACACAAACCACTGGGTCAAAGGACCATGACAGGGATTTTCATCTCCTATGATTGTGATTTTTCTTGCATGCCTTTGTTGTAAAATTAAAAAAAAGTTTTTATAATAGTTTTATTTCTTGTTGACATCTCCCTGTAACACAATTACTCACACCCGCATGAGTTCATGTCCTTGAAGGACACTGACCACCAATCAGGACAAGCCCCTCACCAGCTAGTGACCAATAAGAAGTCTGGGCACTTCCAGCGTCAAATCAAAAAACTCATACAATCTCAGACTGGTTTCTTGAACATGACAGTGAGTTTTCTGTACTCATATGGCCTCCACAGTCTCCAGATTTTGATCCAGTAGAGTACCTTTGGGTTGTGGTGGAATGGCAGGTTTGGTTCATCGGAGAGCAGCCAACAAATCTGCACCAACTGCATGATTCCATCATAGCATATTAACCAAAATCTCTAAAGAACGTTTCCCAGCACTGTATTGATTCTCTGCCATAGAGACAAAAGGGTGTCCCAACAGGTTATAGCAATGTGTACCTAATAAAATGGTCAGTGAGTTTATATACATATGTGTACATTTTACCAAAGTTAAACAATGTAACCTCATAGGGTGATGGACACTATTGTGATCAGGTGCTATCTAAATTAAAATGACATGGTTTTAATTCTCCATTTGAAACTTATATGCTATTATAAATTCGTAGTAATATGTGTTTCTATGAAGTTTTGCGCACACTGTTTTGTACAGCTTAAAACATATCGACAGTTTCTAAGCTAAAATCTGAGCGTGATGTGTCTAATTATGAGTCCAATGAGATTTTCCAGAATAATATCAGTTTCATGTTGGCAGAAACTGGGTGAATTAATACATCTCGATTTTCTAGTATTCTTTTAAATAACACAAACTGCCTTAAAAATCTGTTAATAAACTGTTAAAACAACAGAACAGTAATTAGGAGGATACTGGCCAATGGAAACAATTACTGAAGATTTGAAAGGTTAACCCTTCACTCCAGTTCAAGATAAGGAGCACAGAACCTCAGAGGAAGCACTGGATGTGTGAATAACAGAGAGGAACTGCTGTGTCTCGAAGCTGGGACAGATAAGGACAGAAGGCAATGGGCTGAGCTCAGATTAAAGATGGAAACCCAGTGGAGATGAATTGTCTGTGAATTCACACTGAGCCAAGCCCACAGATGCATTTTTTTTTCTTTTTTAAATAACATCCAGTCACATCAGATGGAAGAGCCCGGGCAACCGCCAAACAAAACCATAAATTGTCAGAAAAAGAAAGCAGGAGAAATGTATTTTTCCTCAGGTGGCACAACTGACTAAGAAACACACATGCTTAAAAGAAAATGTTAACACTATATTTTGTTGACATAACAGATATGTTGGGATGAGTGTTAGGATTTGTTATGTTATGTTAGCATTTTTATATAACATTGGCTATTGCAAACATTTTAGTCTATGGAATATAGTTGATTTCACATCAGTGCCATATTTCTATCCATACATCCACTTCAATTTATCTGGGTTGCGGGGGCAGCAGCCTAAGCAGAGGAACCTAGACCTCTCTCTCCCCAGCCACCTCCTCCAGCTTACCTGGTAGTGGTGGGCGGATTGATCCAAATATCAATAATATCGATACCAATGCTGGTATTGATATTGATCAATATCAGTGTAATGAGATCGATACTTTAGCTTCAGTTTCTCTCTGCGGTTTCATCAGATGTGAGCTGACTGTCTTTTTAAGTGCCACTCCTGTCTGGCGCCGGGGGGGCTCAGGGGTGGAGCAGGCGACCACATGCGTATGCTGCCTCATGGTGTGAGTGGGGCGAGTTTGAGTCCCAGCCTGTTGCTGACTTGCCCGCGTGTCTTCCCCTGTATCTTTCCCCCATTTCCTGTCTCTCTGTACTGTCAATAAAGCCGCTGTGGCCAAAAAAAAAAAAAGAGTGCTGTCACAGCACAGAGCAGGCATACTTTGCTCCTCCCCTCCCTACAGTGTTTTGACATTATACCGTCACATGACACGTAACATATTTTACTTGGGGAAAAAAAGGAATTTGCTTTAAATGTTTTGTAAGGTTGTGGGGTGATAATTTTGTACAGCGTGTTTATTTAATAAAAAATCTAGGAAATTAGTGAACGAAGGGATATTTTTTTTTACATTTTTGTATTATACTTTCTGAACACTACCTGAAAAAAAGTTTTTAATTTGTTCTTGAGATTCTGAGGCAACTAAGGGAGAAGCCTTCCACCACTTGGCTACACCTAGAAGTTCTGTCCATGAGGAAAGTGATACCCGATAGATGGAGTGCACCCTCAGGTCTCCCTTCTTAAAGATGGGAATCACCACCCCAGTCTGACATTCCAGAGGCACCACTTGAGATTTCCATGTAATGTTGCAGAGGCGTGTCAACCAAGACAGCCCTACAACATGCAGAGTCTTCAAGAACTCAGGATGACTCTCACCTACCCCAGAGGCCCTGCTACCACGGAGTTGTTTAACTACCTCAGTGACCTCACCCTAAGTAATGGGCAAGTCCCCAGACTCTGCTTCTGCTACAGAAGGCGTGTCAGTGGGATTAAGGAGGTCCTCACATTATTCCTTCCACCACCTGACTACATCCTCAGGTGAAGTCAGCAGCACCCCATCCGCACTATAGACCATGTGAGTAGAGCACCAATTTCCCCTCCTGAGTCACCTGACGGTTTGCCAGAATTGCTTCAAGGCAGTCTGAAAGTCTTTTTCCATGACCTCATTGAACTCCCACTCTCTAGTTTTTGCTTCGGCCACCCCCTGGACCTTGTTCTGCTTTCCCATTGGTACCTGTCAGTTGCCTCCAGAGTTCCACATGCTAACCAAGTCTGATAGGACTCCTGCTTCAGCTTGATGACTCCCTTCACCTCCTCAGCCTCCCTTGGAATGTTGTTGAAGTTCAATGCCAGATTTATCAAACAAAATGGTTATGTGTATTTCAGGATTACATAAAGACAAAACTTTATAGGAAGAAAGCACACCCTCTGTCAGTTCTAGGTTTTTACATATTAACACATAAGAAATTATCTAGTACTTACCAGGTTTTAAAATTAGGCTTGCAGCCTGAGATGAACAACAACGCATACCATATTACACGGTATCATTAATTAACAAAAACTAAGCCACTTTGCAGAAACAATGTTTTTAAAAATAAGTAAACCCATGATTCAATAGCTTGTAGAACTACCTTTAGCAATAATTTGAAGTCAGCATTTTCTGTGTGACTTTATCAGTCTCTCACATCGTTGTGGAGGGATTTTGGCCCACTTTTTTTTTTTAAAAACATGCTTTATTTCATTGGGATTTTGGGCATTTATTTATGCACAGCTCTCTTAAGGTCCCATCATAGCATTTTATTTGGTTTGAGGTCTGAACTTTGACTAGACCATTGCAGCCCCTTGATTATTTTCTTTTTCAGTCATTCTGTTGTAGATTTGCTGGTGTGCTGGGATCATTATCCTCTTGAATGACCTAATTTGGGCCAAGCTTCAACTATTGGCCAAATGGCCTCACATTTCACTCTAGAATACTTTGAGTCAACCATGAACTACTCTGTATACCAATGACTGCAAGTTGCCCAGATAGCTGTGAAACAAGCACAAATTATCACTTCTCCACCACTGTGTTTGGCAGTTGTTATGAGGTTGTGCTGATACGTTGCATTTGTTTTTCTCTGAATGTGGTGCTGTGCATTATGGCCAAACAGCACCACTTTGGTTACTTCTGTCCAAAGGCCATTGTTCCAGAAGTCTTGTGGTTTTTTTAGATGCAACCTAAGCTGTGCTACCAATTTTTTTTAAGAGAGAAGAGACCTTCTCTTGGTAACCCCTACTAACAAGCCAGATGTTTTATAATTGTTATATTGTCATGAACTGTAACATTTAACATTTAACCAAGGCCTGTAGCATATGAGTAGCATTTTGTTTTTGTTTTTTTTTTGCACGGTCTCACCTTGGGGTGAATTAGCTGGGATGTCCACTTCTGGGAACATTGGCAACTGTCTTGAATGTTTTCCAGTGTGTGAATAATATTTCTCACTGTAGAATGATGAACTTAAAACTGTTTGGAAATGATCTTTTAGCCCTTCTCATATTGATGGTCGGTAAAAACTGCTTCTTTAAGATCATTGCTGATGCTTTTTCTTCTTGCCATTGTGCTAACCCATGCCTGATTGCTCCAGACCAGCAAACTACCAACACTCCAGAGGCTGTCACACTTGCTGATGATGATCATAAAGGTTTTCACACACTGTCTCTGTATTTTGGCTCAAATTTTGTTAATTTTTGTAAATTTTTTAATATCTGAGGTTATATTTAGCTAAATTGGCATGAGGGCTCACTGAATGTTTCGATGAGCATGAAAATGATGTGAATGGCACCAGATTGCATCCCAGTTAAGACAAGGTCTGGTGAGCACTTACAGGAGATTTTGAGCCAACATGTTAGACAGTGTCCTTCACCATAATCATGAAGACACCTTTTAAGGGAATATCTTTTTGAAGCATGGTGTTCCGTCCTTCCAGCAGATTTCCAGAGACTGGGAGAATTAATGCTCTAGCTGTGTTTATATGTGCAAAACTTAGGATTCAAATTCGGATTAGAGCTTCGCTGTTTACATGGACCCTAAAGAAGGTGATCTGATCATTTTCTGTGTTTACATGCATCAAGTGTTTGAACAGGATAAATCATTTCGACAGGCGCAGAACTGTCTAACTTTCAGGAAATAGTACAAGATGAGATTTCTGATATAAACAAACATTGCTGTCTGGATATCTGCCTTTATCATCACCTTCCTGTGTCAGTTTCTCCGCTCTGTCAGATTCATAACTTCAAGTAAAATGTTAGTGTTGGATACAGGCCAGTTTTGTTTCACTCCCACTGTGTCTACCACTAGATGCCTTAAAGGTGGGAATACAGTACATCGACGTATGTCTGACATAACATGCACAGTAAAGATAATTTCACCCAACATCAAAGGATGTGTTTACATGCACCCCTATCCAATTAACAATCTGTATAATCCACCTGTCTCGATCAGAAGGAAATTTAAGGGAAAATAAATAAACAGAAACTTTTTTTTTTTCAGAAACAGTTAATCGTGTTTTGCTGTGGATGACCCAGAGAGACCTCTGCCTTAGCTACAACTGCAGCCCCAATGCTTTCAGAGAAACAAAGCTCTGATGGACCTGCTCAGTGTCAAACAGCACGGTTTCCTTGCAACCATCCTAACCTCTTTCAGCTCAACAGTTTTCGTTTGTAAACACGTTACTTTCAAAACAATTAATTATTTTTTATTTTCTTATGATTAATTCACAGACAAGTATTTCTATCAAGTATCTATTAATTTCTATCAAGTATCTAAATGATGGCTTAAAATCCTTTTTTGAAGTATAAAAGTGAAGTAAATGCAGCAGTTTGGTGAGCCAATTCCTTCATCAGTAAGCAAGGCCAAATGCTTTAAAGTCTGGCTTTGGATCAAAGCTTCGCCTGCTCACACCTGGGAATGTTCCTGGCTCCGCTCAAACTCTAATGATGCTCACTTGTAAAAAAGACATTGTAGAACCACAAATAACAAGTCAACAAGTGACACATATCTGGAGACACAACCTTAGCCCCATCCTCCCTTACTAACATAAATCTTTTTATTATTTATTTATTTATTTTTACAAAACCCAAAGCTTTGCATTCATAAACAAAAGTGAGTTAGAATAGCCAAGAGATACTAAAAAAATATGATTTACATTCTGAGGGAGGCTAAATGACTTGCATTATAATAACTGAGAAAAGGAAGTGATTAAATAAGTATACAAATTTTTAGTATTAAAGTTAAAAATTTTTAAACTTTGAATTACAGATACAGGACTGACATGGCAGAGCAGTCCTCTCATCTCAATGCATAAAAGTTCTGGGTCAAACCATCCATTTTCTTCCACTTATCCTGTTCAAGGTCACAGGGGGATTGGAGACTATCCCAGCTGTCTTAGGGTATGAAGCAGGGTATGCCAGCCTGTCACAGGGTTAACACAGAGAGACAGACAACCATTCACACTCACTTTGTGACTGGTTCACACTATGGGCAATTTAGAATAACCAATTAACCTAACCTCAATAAGTGCATGTCTGGCCTGAGGGAGGAAACCAGAGCACCCAGAGAAAACCCACGCAGACATG
This sequence comes from Pterophyllum scalare, assembly GCA_024447675.2. NCBI lineage: Eukaryota > Metazoa > Chordata > Actinopteri > Cichliformes > Cichlidae > Pterophyllum > Pterophyllum scalare. Next base: position 7,956 of record JAMQGT020009466.1, on the reverse strand, counting down.
GGAAGAACATGCACACCCCAGCCGAGGTGCTGGTGCACGTGCCAGTGCTGGTGTCAATTTCAATGAACCGGTGAAAGAAAGAACGGGCCTGCATTTCCACCACGCTTTGAACTGCTCCTTTAGGTATGAGTGTGGGCGGGTCCTCGTCTGGACACGGAAGAAGAAGGGCACAAACGTGGGAGAACACGCTTTCCTTTCTTGTGCTGCAAACACATTTTACAGTCCAAACAAAACTACTGCAGCATCTGTGTGCAGCACAGAGGTAAACACAGACAGCGATTACAAGCAAGGCAACAAGTACACACTTTGCGTCCTTTTATCTGTGATATGAACTGAAACAAAGAAGCAAGTTCAGCCTTAGGGCCCAACCTAATTTACAGCCGTGAAAATTGCATCGCTTTTCTCCTGCAATACACACCATGCAGTGAAACAGCGGTAGAAAACTTTAGGTTGAGACGGCAGAGTCACGCCCCTCTGCTGCTTTCGTCACGGTTTCTTGGTTCAAGACCAGCTAGCTTGTGGGGCCCGAGTTGAACCTGTTTTTTCGGCCAAGTACCGAGTGCGTTTGCGGTGGAAAAACTGCTGAACGGTTCAAATCCTGGCACCGGCACCAGAACCCCGTGGAAAAGAGGCCACAGAAACACTGGCCAAGCAGTGAAAATTTACACTAAAACAGAAATGATCATGGTCATACTTTCTTGAAAACCTAGTTTGCAGTGAGGTAGAAGGTAACCTGGGGATCTGATCTTTCAACTGGTAAAGGCAGATTGGGGTGGGACTGGTGGAATTAGGTTAATCGGTGATTATAAATTGCCAATAGGTATGAGTATGTGAGTGCAAATGGTTGCCTGTCTGTCTGTGTTGGTCCTGCAACGGACTGGTGACCCCGCCTTTTGTCCTATGGCAGCTGGGATAGGCTCCAACCCTCGCTGTGATCCTGAATTGGGTAAGCGGAATAAAATGAATGAATGGATGCAACTGGTGTCCTATTGGTACAAACACCTGGTGGCAGATGAAATAAAGCAGCACACACACAGTTGTTTTTCCATCACAACAGAGATAATTTCATTCTGCTCCTGGAGACTTAAACCTTCACTATAACCTGGCTAACCATAACTTTAAGCAAAGACTTTTACCTAAGAACATAGGTACTGTACACTTTCACATGCCCACAATATAGGTATTATAAACATACATACACAAAGCTAGGTAGGTGTTTTATTTGAACCAAATGAAACAGGGAAACTGATTGTGACCCAGCAGCCAAGGAAGACTTTACTGTTAATGTGGTTGATGATTTCTGAATTCCTCTTTACTTGTACAAATAAAAGACTTAATTTTTATTACTGATTCATATTTTGATGTAATTCATATTCTGTTTTATTTTTGGTCTCATAATAGCAAATCAGCCTGCCATTACTGTGTAATGCTAACTGCACCTATATGAAAGAATTATTTTGTGTGTGTGTGTGTGTGTGTGTGTGTGGGTCGAGTATCTGTCAATCCTGCTACAGCAACTTGTCTCCTCCTACACAAGATTCTGGCAGACGAGCCCTTCTCTTTCATTCCTGATGATTTATGAAACTCATCTACATATTTGCAGGCTTTCTATGTCTTTTGGCCATCAACATTCTGGTAAAGAAATAAGGCTTCAGAACAGTCTTATGCTGATTGAAATGTGAGATTAGGATTGATTTACGCAGGGCTGCACCTATAGCTCATATTTCATTACACTGTGAAATACCAACATGACTTCCTTGGCATAAATAAGAATTAGAAATTAAAATGTTGAAACATGAATTATCAGCCTGTAAAAAAAAAAAATTAAAGCTGTGCTACTAAACCAAGTGAGTCTGTTGTGTTCACTCACAGCTGTTAAAATGTGGGGCCTCTATGGATTGGACTTTTTTTGTAGCACCACCCACATGCTTGAAAGGTGTGGTCCAGTATAACTGAATTGAATTGAATTGAATTTTATTTATATAATGCCAAATCACAACAGTCACCTCAAGGCTCTTTATACTGTAAGGTAAAGACCTTACAATAATTACAGAGAAAACCCAACACTCAAAACAACCCCCTATGAGCAAGCACTTGGCAACAGTGGGAATGAAAAAGCACAGCAAGAAGTCACTTCAAGGTGTTTTATATTGTAAGGTAAAGACCATACAATAATTACAAAAAAAATCCCAACAGTCAAAAAGACCCCGTATGAGCAAGCACTTGGTGACAGTGGGAAGGAAAAACTCCCTTTTCCAGAGTGAAGATAAAAACAGAGTAAAAAGAGGTGAATAAAAAGAAACAGTGCATCATGGGAACCCCCCAGCAGCCTAGGCCTATAGCAGCATAACTAAGAGGTGGTTCAGGGTCATCTGATCCATCCCTAACTATAAGCTTTATCAAAAAGAAAAGTTTTAAGCCTAATCTTAAAAATATAGAGGGTCTCTGTCTCCTGAATCCAAACTGGATCTTAATCATTATACATACAAATGTTCATCTAAATTATTTTTTAATCATTTACTTAGACTTTCTAAATGACACTTGTGGTGTTCCAGACACAGAATTATTGAACCCATAGTGTAAAGGGTTTTTTGAGTTAATTTGAAATGATGGTGCTCCTGTGTGGTGGAGGTTGGTTCTATTGTTAAGTTGTAGATAAAGGAAATAGCCATTTGCCACTGGGGGGGGGCGCTTGCGTGGAGAAGAGCAAAGGTGCAGAACAATAAAATGGTTGCCGTGTGTAACTTCCAGTTGTCTGCTTGAAAAGTGTTTTATGTGATCGGATCTCATACACAACAGAACTTTTGGCGGCGAGGATGGGATTTTCAAGTTGGAAGACACAGAGTCCACGGATGGAGCGACTCCATCAGGGCAAACCGGGACTGTAAAAGGAAAAGCCGAGCGTTTGGTGAGTAAAAAGACCGCTGAACCGGAGCTAACAAAATGGCGTTTGGAAAGCCAGAAGATTTTCACTTCAAGGAAAGTGAGGAAAGTTTTGACAACTACCGTGCACATCTCGAGCAGTATTTTGCAGCAAACGGCTTGGACACTCAGGATGCAAAAATCAAGTCGGTGTTCCTCACAGTGGTGGGGAAACAAGCACATAGCTTGTTGATGGCATGATGTGCAGTGAATAAACCGTCGGAAAAACCTACGAGGAGTTGGTGAATTTGCTGCAGTGGCACTACGTACCAAAGACCAGTTTCATTGCAGAAAGTTGCAAGTTTCATGGGAGAAACCAAAAAGACAACGAGACGATCAGTGAGTATGTGGCCAGCATAAGAAAGTTAGCAGCTACATGTAAGTTTGGGACTTTCTTAGATGAAGCCCCACCATAGATTTGTCTGTGGGGTCAAGAGCAGTGAGCTGAGAGATTGGCTGCTCAGCACTGCGCACACCAAAGACTTGAAGCTGCCGCTTTCTGTAGAAATGGCGCTCTTTTTTAAGGTAACCAAGGACAGTGCACAGCAATTGGCATAGAAAGCTTTCAAGGCTCATGTAGTGGACAAGAAAGCTAAGGCAAAGTACCGTGAAGCTACGGAGAAATGCGCAGCTGGCAGAAAGCCCTGTTATCATTGCGGTGGAAAAGGTCACAGCCTGAACTTCTGCAGGTTTAAGAAAAGCAAGTGTCATGAGTGTACAAAGAAAGGACACATAGCCAAAGCCTGATTTTGGTCTGTTTGAAACGAACACGGGTAATGGTGATGTTGTAAAACCTTATTACGTGTATGTCAGTATAAATGGTTCATGAGTGAAAATGGAACTAGATACTGGTGCAGCAGTGTCAGTAATATCTGAAAAGCTGTACAAGCACAGATTTAAGTCAGTTAAACTTAGTCCAGCAAATTGTGTATTTAAAATGTACAGTCAAGAATCATTGCAACTGATGGGTAAATTTAGGCAAAAGTAAAATGTCAAGAGACCACTAAAAACTAGAACTGCTAGTTGTAAAAGGAAGAGGCCCTACTTTGATGGGTAAAGACTGTATTAGCCAGTTGAAACTGGACTGGTCACAAGTGAACAGAGTGGCTCCAGAAACAGTGGAAGATGTATGTGCCAAGTACGCATCAGTGTTCAGACCTGAGCTTGGTAAGTTGAAGGGTATTAAAGCCAAGTTGTATGCAGCACCAGAAGCAGTACCAAAGTTCCATAAGCCCAGAAATGTGCCTTATGCACTAAGAGAAGCTGTGGAAAGGGAACTGACTAAATTGGAGGCAGGAAGGGGTTATTTCACCTACTAGTTACAGTGAGTTGCGCCACTCCAATAGTGTGTATACCTAAAAAGGATGACAGTGCGAGAATTTGTGGAGACAACAAGGTCACCATAAATCCCTGGTTAAAAGTGGATCAGTATCCACTCCCAAAAACTCAAGATCTGCTTGCAAAATTAGCAGGAGGTCAAAAATTTAACCAAACTAGACTTATCCCAGGCTTACCAGCAAGTTGAGTTGGAGGAAAGCTCTAGGCATTATCTGACAATAAACACTCACAATGGGTTGTATCAATACAACTGGTTGCCCTATGGTGTTGCAAGTGCTCCTGCAATTTTTTCAGAAAATAATGAATCAAGTACTTCAGGGCATGGATGGGGTTATCTGCTATCTTGATGATATTTTGGTAACTGGTAAAGATGCAGAAAGCCTAACCTAACCTAAGAGAAGTTCTGAAAAGGCTAGCTAGATACAATCTCAGGGTGAGGTGAGAAAAATGTGAATTCATGCAAGACAGTGTATCCTATTTAGGACATGTCATTGATGCCACAGGTATTCATCCTATGAACGAAAAGACAACTGCCATTCAAAAGGCTCCAGTCCCAAGAAATATAACTGAACTTATGTCTTTCTTGGCTCTGTTAAACTATTATGGGAAGTTTATTCCAAATCTATCCACTCTGATCCAGCCCATGTCAGCATTGCTGCACAAAGATGCAGGCTGTGTTTGGTCAGACAACGGTCAAAATGCATTTGAGAATGCAAAGAAGGCTCTACAATCTGACAACGTTTTGGTACATTTTGACTCAGATTTGCCAATTATCTTAGCATGCGATGCATCTCCTTATGGAGTTGGTGCTGTAATCAGTCACCATATGAAAGATGGAGGTGAAAGACCAATTGCATTTGCATCAAGGATGTTAAGCAAAACTGAACAGAACTACTCTCAGATTGAAAAAGAAGCATTTGGCTTAGTGTTTGGCTTTATGAAGTTCCATGACTACCTTTTTGGAAGGAAATTCACCTTGGTGACAGACCACAAACCATTGTTGAAAATTCTGGGACCAAAAACAGGTGTACCTACATTAGCTGCTGCTTGATTGCAAAGGTGGGCTCTAATCCTGCCTGCATACAAGTACGAGATTCAGTACAAGAGATCTGAGCAGCATAGTAATGCAGATGCCTTATCAAGGTTACCAATAAAACTGAGTGTGGATGTGGTGTCAAACCCCATTTACAAAGTATCTTACCTTGAAGAGTTACCTCTCACTGAAAGGGAGATAGCAAAAGAAACAGACAGAAATCCTGTATTGAAGGTGGTGAAACAATTGGTGTTGACTGACTGGCCTAAACATGTACAGGATGATTTGCTGAAGCCTTACAGGGGTTGGACAATGAAACTGAAACACCTGATTTTAGACCACAATAATTTATTAGTATGGTGTAGGGCCTCCTTTTGTGGCCAGTACTGCGTCAATTCTTCTTGGGAATGACATATGCAAGTCCTGCACAGTGGTCAGAGGGCTTTTAAGCCATTCTTCTTGCTCCTGCAAGAAGAATGGCTAGGTCACGACGTGATGCTGGTGGAGGAAAACGTTTCCTGACTCGCTCCTCCAAAACACCCCAAAGTGGCTCAATAATATTTAGATCTGGTGACTGTGCAGGCCATGGGAGATGTTGAACTTCACTTTCATGTTTATCAAACCAATCTTTCACCAGTCTTGCTGTGTGTATTGGTGCATTGTCATCCTGATACATGGCACCACCTTCAGGATACAATGTTTGAACCATTGGACGCACATGTTCCTCCAGAATGGTTCGGTAGTCCTTGGCAGTGACGCGGCCATCTAGCACAAGTATTGGGCCAAGGGAATGCCATGATATGGCAGCCCAGGAGAGTTGAGGTGCACATTTAATTCTGCTGTGATTTGGGCAGCCGTGGTTTTATGTTTTTTGGATACAATCCGGGTTAGCACCCGAACATCCCTTTCAGACAGCTTCCTCTTGCGTCCACAGTTAATCCTGTTGGATGTGGTTCGTCCTTCTTGGTGGTATGCTGACATTACGCTGGATACCGTGGCTCTTGATACATCACAAAGACTTGCTGTCTTGGTCACAGATGCACCAGCAAGACGTGCACCAACAATTTGTCCTCTTTTGAACTCTGGTATGTCACCCATAATGTTGTGTGCATTGCAATATTTTGAGCAAAACTGTGCTCTTACCCTGCTAATTGAACCTTCACACTCTGCTCTTACTGGTGCAATGTGCAGTTAATGAAGATTGGCCACCAGGTTGGTCCAATTTAGCCATGAAACCTCCCACACTAAAATGACAGGTGTTTCAGTTTCATTGTTCAACCCCTGTACTTTCAGAGAAGATTTGAGCTTACTGTTGATGATTGTCTGCTGTGGGGGCTACATGTCGTAGATCCTGAAAAATTTAGAAACCAGTTGCTTGCTGAACTGCATGAACACCACTGGGGAATAGTAAAGATGAAATCCCTTGCCAGAAGTTTGTTTTGGTGGCCAGCAGAAGATGAGTGTATTGAACGGGAGGTCAGTGAGTGTGCTATTTGCCAAAAGCAGCGTAGTATGCCTTGTACTGCACCAGCACATACAGTGTATCACAAAAGTGAGTACACCCCTCACATTTCTGCAGATATTTAAGTATATCCAACAAGAAAATACAGACAAGAGAAAAACAGCAGACACATGGAAAAGACACTCCGAGAACTTAAGGAAGAATAAAGAAGGATAAAGACCACGACCAGATCAGTTTTGTCTGAGCTACTATATGGATGCAGGGGCCCTTTTCTCGCTAGACTCCAAGTAATTGACTAGATTGTGTGTGTGTCTGTGTGTTTTTTTTTTGTTAATGTATAATGCAGTAGAACTAAGTGTACCAAGGTGCAATGGTGTGGAAATAGGTGGTGCCAGATCACTGTCGAAGATGGATGATACCTATTTTGTCATAATGTATTGACTGTGCTATCAGCCTGATCGTATTATGTCAGACTGTTGCTTCACCACATGCAGATTTTATGTGCACACCCTCACAAAGCTCCCCTAACAAAACCTAGATTGATTCACTTCAGAGAAACTATTAAAAAGAACAACTGACACGTCAGCTCCTTGAGAGTGCTTCATCTATCAATGTCCAAAGACCTTATTAGTAGTTCAGTACAAAGGAAATCTTAATTCACACCTGGAGTAAAGAGGCTACTGCTAACTGCTTTGTTTCATATGGAAACATACAAGGGACAAAACACAGGAACTGCATCTACACACACACACACACACACACTAACAGATGCCCAAACACACATACTTGTGTAGTGACAACTGCAAGCCATCTGCAAGAGCTCTGCAAACTAGTGGAAAAAAGGGTAATCAACAGCTTGTCTGACTGCTCATTACTTCTTCATTATGGAGTGGAAACAAACACAAAACACCTGAGCTTAAAGACAGTTCTTCGCATTAACACCGACACACACAAACATCCACCCATACACATACAGATATCTTCATAGAGATGAAGAGGGGCTGACAGACAGCTATTACAGCTCAGTCTCTCACTGAAATAGGAAACAGACAACCTGTTCCTGTTAAATGTGCTTGCTTCACCAAACTGGCACCTACAGCATCAGAATCATCATGGCAATCCACACCTCCCTGCCTACTGTTTTGTCTACCTGGAGGCACAAGATGTCAGCTCAGCACACTAGAAACAGAACATTAAAGAC
>JAMQGT020009465.1:0-10546 GCA_024447675.2 Pterophyllum scalare | reverse complement strand
TTCTACGGCATAACGAAACATTTTTGCTCACCAAGAGTCACATATCACTCATTTCACAACAGAGCAGGCTAGGCATTTAGGAATCTGTTGCTGCCAGGAGTCTTATGCTGGAGCATAAGAAGTTTGTCTTGTACTGTTTATATTTGTTGAGACCTCTACCTACCTACCTACCGCATTTTTTAAAATGTTTTTTTGCTCTGAATGTTCATATTTTTGACAGTTCAAACTTGAATATTTCCACGTGTTTTTCTTTAGAATGGCTCCACTAAAAATCCTACCTCTATTCTCAGTGTGAGTCATTTTAAAGAGCTGAAAAGAACAGAGTGAGTGGCCTGAGTCTGTAGAAAAACAGAGCTGTCCTCATAACTTTATGTGCCCCAAATTAGATGAAGAATGTCTTTGTAAAAAATGTTAAACTAATTACAGATTTGATATTTTGTAACAACAGCCTGAATGTTTGAGTCTACACTTGTTTTTAAGAGAAGATGCAGCCTAAGACTCACACAGCCTCCATTGCACAGTTATAACATCACATCCCCGCAACCATGTTTTGTTTTGTTTTGAAAATACAGCATGTAGTTAGAGGCAATATGTACCCTAGCAAACAAGGGCAAATTACAACGCGCATGTATTTTTTACTCACGTTTCCTAAGTATAACAGTCTTAGGAGGACATACGTGGTTAGGGTATAACAGAAAAACGTATCTCTCTCTCACACACACACACACACACACGAGTGTCATAAAACCTGTATTGGCCTTTTGGTGGGACCCACACTAAAGTCACAGCTGCTCGTCTTTCCTAAAATGCGACAGTTCAGACGGTTGTAAACAAACCCCGTTGTTGAATCAGCTTTAGGGCATTGCTGCAGCCTTGTCCCGGCTTCACCCCAAAATCTAGTTGTGTATACACAGATTAATTGATACCAAACGATATAAGACATGATCATACTGTGTTATTGTATCTGTCTCATTAACCTTTGTTTACAAATCAGCACACAGAAAAGCATGCTGCGCGGTACAACAACACCACTTTTCTTTTTCCACTCACACACACACATGCAGGTTGTCTATATTTAATTAGGCTAAACACACCTAGTTTGATTTCACTATAGTGGACTGAAGTATGTTTCATAGTAGCGTATCACTGCTTGTTGTTGATGTTGTTCAAACTCTGCAATAATATGTTTTCAAAATAAAAGTCTGTAATGCAGTACTGCTGAAACAGCTGCTGGGGTTAAGTCCAATACATGTGGTGCGCTGTTGCTCTATAAGAGGGGAGAGGCCTATTGTTTGCTCAACTGCGCCCCTGTTGTTACAACAGGAGGTGGCCGGCACCTTCCTCTGGCTTTTAGTGTCACTACACATGTGAGATGTTGCAGTTTAAGCAGCCAATGTGCTGATGAGGTGTTTGTTTGCTCAGCTGTTAGCTATTACATAGGAGATTGTTGGTGATGTCGGTCTCAGGGTGGGGTGAGGAGGGCAGTTGTGTGTCGGGTGGGGGGGCGAATTGGGGAATGGGGGGGTGGAGGGTCGTGGGAGGGTGTGGGGGCTTGGGGGGGGGGCTGTGAAAAGAACAATATTAGACTACTTGCAGGCTTTTCCCCTTTTAAAGGGCAGGTGCAGTCCATTGTGGCAGCTGTTTGTTTGAACCTGGAGTTGTGGGACGTGTGTGGGGAATGTCCTGGCATTGTGTGGTTAACCCCATGGGCGCAGATATTTACTTTCTGAGGTGTATGCAGACAGATTTTTCGCATGTGTGTTGGCTTACTCATTGATGTGCATTATTAATATTACAAACTGAATGCATGCCTACGGCTTTCTTCTTTTATTAAAGTGGTGTGTGTCGGGTACGGTCTCGGTCGAGTCGGTGGTGAATTGATTGCAAGGTGGGCATTTGTGCGCACCTCGATGCCCTTCATGTTCCGTGGGTCACAAAGCCATAAAAGGCAATAAATCAACAAGACCAGTGAGGAAACGGGTTGTTGCCGAGTTAATTGGCGCTCTTGTGTTTGTGTGTTTTCTCAGTAACATTGTCACAGCTGGCCGCTGTGCAGGCATGAAGGGGGACCCCAAAATGCAGAACTCCGGGACAGGTGTACGTTGCACACAAGTTTATTTACACCAAAACATATAACCTCATCCAGGACTAAACATGAGCTCTCCCCGGAATACACCAGACGGGGAAGAGACGCAAAACAGACTAGACTTGACTTTACATAAACCGACATACATGCAGGATAGCGGACAACAACCAATGACAACAGGCAAGGAAAAACACGGGACTTAAATACTCAAAAAGGATAACGAGAGGAGTGGACACACAGGTGAATCACATTACACAGATGAGACAAGAGGAAGCAAAACCGAACGTGACAAACAGACCAGATGACATATCAAAATAAAACAGGAAGTCAAACAGGGAAACAAGGACGCAGACCTATATAACAAAACATAACACTGGGCCCAGGACCATGACAAACATCAACCAATGATTGTGTGTCAGTTATGAATAAGCTATTGGCATAAAGCAGCTGTTTGGTGGTTTAGATTGCGCATTTCTCAGCAGTTATTAAAATGTCTGAATTTTATTTCCCACAAAGTCTTGGCTTAGAGGTTAGTATTAGGAATGCATGAGATACAGGAAAATTTAGTTAATCCTGCAGAATGTTCCTGGGTCACAAAAATATACCAAATATTGCACAGAGGAGAGCTATGATATACTAATACTAATATGAGGTAGTTAAAAGTGTGTAGTGAATCGGTGAAGCTGTTGTTGTGTATTGTTGTGTAGTGTTCAAGAGTCTGATGGCCCTGGGTTAAAAAACTGTTCGACTACAACTGATCCAAAATGCAGCAGCACGGTTACTAACCGGCACTCGTAAACGAGACCATATATCCCCCATACCAGCATCCCTACACTGGTTGCCAGTAAATTGATTGTAAGGTTTTACTATTAGTTTTTAAGGCGTTGCATGGGTTAGCACCTTCCTGCCTCTCTGATCTTATAAGCCTGCATACTCCCACTAGAGCAAATACTCCTAACTGTAACAAGGTCAAGATTAAAGCAAAAAGGTGATCGGGCCTTTGCAGTTGTTGCTCCGAAACTGTGGAACAAGTTGCCCCTTCATATCAGGACCTCTCCTACAGTTGACATCTTTATAACCCATTTTTATTCTTTGGCTTTTAAATCAGAATGACTGGGAAATAGATCTTACTTCCTTTGTTTGTGCACCTTCCTGTTTCCTGTCCATGTTTGTGTATAAAAATGACTAACAGAAGAGAACAATGGGAACTTGTACTGCTGCTTTAATTTTATTGCAACAGGATAAAAAGACCTTTACTGGAGTATTGTTCGTGTGGCCTCTGGTTTTTGATAAGTTTCTGAATTTATCCAACACTCAGTCATCTCCAAAAGAATCTCCTCCATCAAAGTAAGACATTTTTAAAGCTTCAAATGTAAATGTCAGATTATGATATACACATTAAGTATATTGTTAAAGTAATTCCAGGCTGTTTTGTGCAGTTTTACACTATTCTTCCACATATTTTCTACAGGAAATGTTGTTTTTACTTCTACTTTTACTTCTACTTTGAACTGCACATTTTTATATCACTGACATATGTCTTTGTTGATAAAGACTTTATATTTAATTTGTTTAAAAAGTATGATACATTTGCAGAATTATGCAGCACATTACACTTGTCTACATGCACTGGACAGTTTATTTGAATCAGATCTTCTGTTTTATTTTTAAATGAATCTATAAAATGTTTGTTTACAGCCATTCTGGCACCTACATCGGGACATTCTTGCTTTTCATCATCATAACAATGATAAGAATTAAAATAAGAATTCTGTTAGTCGAACCTGATTTTTTTTAAATCTGCTGGGACAATTACATTTCAACAGAATTTACAGTAATGGTACACATGTTATACTAATTGTGTAGAGAGGTGATTTTCTAACTGAGGTTTAGCGTGCATCATTCTTGAGCATGTGCTAGTTACTCCTTTGTTCTTGGTATTTATCTTTAATCAACAATTAGTCACAGTGCATGACTGCAGCCAGAGATAAGGACTGCTCACGATCATGAAGTTCAAAGTTTGTAAAAGACAGGTCTGCACTTTCTGTCAGGCTGCAGCTATATAATTGGATTTAAAAATCAAATGTAAATTTAGCATTCAGCTTCATCTGATGAAAGTTCAGGTTGGGTAAATAATGACACCAGACAGTATAAAACAAATTACATATTTGGTATCAAATTTGATTCTATCTGATGATGACAGAGAGACTGAACTGATTAAGTGTCTCCCTCCCCTCCTGTTTCTAAGATAAATATCACGTCTCGGTTCTGTCGGTTAAAACGGAGGGTCAGCTCGGTATCAGAGCTCCATTGATGGCTTTGTTTCTCTACACACACACTTTGTATTCAGCTTTTCTTCTCTTATATTTTTAGATTTAGTTCAGCAGTGCTTTCCGGGTGTGTCCCATTTCCCTGATTAATGTTGGTGTCTTCCTCCTGTTCTTTGTCATGCCATCACACTTAGGTAGTGTGTTTCCTAGTTCCAAGTTTTCCCATGTATTCCTAGTGGTGGAATTATTATGGCATGTTTTTTGTTTTGTTTTTTGGTGTGTGTGTGTGTGTGTGTGTGTGTGTGTGTCAAATTTTGCTCAAGGCCCCTTCAAGACTTGGGCAGGCCCTGATTCCAATGAAGGTATTTCTGTGATTTCATTTATTTAGTTTTGTTTTTCCTCTTTTTTTGGTTCTCCCTCATTTCATAAACACTGTCATGGTCCTGGGCCGGTGGCCCAGTGTTTGAGTCCCTTTTTGTTTAGTTCTGTTTTGTTGTAATTTTGGGTTGTGTTCTTATAGTTTAGTGCTCTCAGTTTGTTGTGTCTTTGTGTAATGTCTGCTCCCCTTGTCACATTTTCTGTGTTAGGTCTGTCTGTGTTATGTTAGTGACTTCCTGTTTAATTTTGGTAATCTCGTGCTCCTTGTGTGTTGTGTTCCATTTACTTCCCCTGTGTTATTAGGTTCATTTGTTTCACCTGTTGTTTCCACTCTCCCTGATTTCCTTGTGTGTATTAAGCCCTTAGTTTTCCTCTGTTCTTTGTTCAGGTCCTCGTCATTGTTTATGTGCAGGTGGATGTGCCTGCTGTGTGCTTTCAGTTTTGTATTTCGAGTTTCAAGTTTCAAGTTTCAAGTTTTCAGGTTTTTTGAGTTTTTGTGTTGCTGGCTCCTGACCAGCCGTGTGTCATGGTGTGAATAAAGATTCAGTACAAATTCAGCTCTCGCCTTCTGTCCTGCTCTGAGGTCCTCCCTGCCTTGTTAGCCGCAGCAACCGTGACAAATACTTCTTTGGCCATTTTACACATATTGAGACTAGTTCACAGATTGATGGTTTTTATTTCACATCACATGGTCTAAAATATCATCCATAGCACATAAGTAAAATAACAATGTGTGCAAGAAGTTGTAATTTCAGACATTAACAGGTGAAACTCCAGCTTAAAGACATAAAGGCCTGGATGACCTCTAAATTCCTGCTTCTAAATTGAGATCAAACTGAAGTTCTTGTACTCGGCCCCACAAATCTTAGAAACATGGTGTCAAACCAGATTCTTACTCTGGATGGCATTACTTTGGCCTCCAGTAACACTGTGAGAAATCTTGGAGTCATTTTTGACCAGGATATGTCCTTCAATGCACATATTAAACAAATATGTAGAACCGCTTATTTGCATCTGCGCAATATTTATAAAATTAGAAACATTGTTTCTCAGACTGATGCTAAAAAATTAATCCATGCATTTATTACTTCTAGGCTGGACTACTGTAATTCATTATTATCAGGCTGTCCTAAAAGCTCCCTGAAAAGCCTTCAGCTGATCCAAAATGCTGCAGCTAGAGTACTGACAGGGACTAGAAAGAGAGAGCATATTTCTCCCATATTGGCTTCTCTTCATTGGCTCCCTGTTAAATCTAGAATAGAATTTAAAATCCTTCTCCTCACATACAAGGTCTTGAATAATCAGGCCCCATCTTATCTCAAAGACCTCATAGTCCCGTATCACCCCAATAGAGCACTTCGTTCTCAGACTGCTGGCTTACTTGTTGTAGAATGGGAGGCAGAGCCTTCAGCTTTCAGGCCCCTCTTCTGTGGAACCAGCCCCCAGTTTGGATTCAGGAGACAGACACCCTCTCTATTTTTAAGATCAGGTGACCCTGAACCCTCCGGCCTAGGCTGCTGGGGTGTTCCCGTGATGCACTGAGTGCTTCTTTTCATTCATCTCTTTTTTCTCTGTTCAGACACCACTCTGCACTTAATCACTAGTTATTATGGCTCTTTTCCACAGTGTGTTCTTTGTCCTGTCTCTCTGTCAGGGTCCATGGTTCCCTGGACCGACTCCCCCTTTCTCTCTCTCTGTCTCCACTGCTGTCTCTCCCCTCCTCTGTTTGTGTGTAGGTGTTTGTACGCAGGATAAGTGACATTTTTCCAGAGGCCCCTGTAATTGTGCACCTGTGGTACCTGCTCCGATTTACGCACCTGCTGGCTATTGTGCTGATTGAGATATCGGCTTTAAAAGATGGCATTAGTGATGAAAAAATGAAGCTTTTGTGAAGCACTGAATCACTTGAACCAGATGTTTCGAAAATGGGTTCTTACTCGAAGCTTCAATTATAGCGCCCTCTCCTGGAAAAGTGCAATGCTTTTAATTACGCACACATGCACACACACACACACACACCTCAATGATCTGAAGCAATTGTTTGAGGCACAAATGTTGTGACCGAGTATCATGATATCAGGTTCTATTTACAAATAAAGATAGATGAATGTGTGTGTTGTGTTACTGAGCAGAGTGCTGGGAAAACACGATATTATATGGCCAGTTATACATGGGTGTGCTTGTGTTACCACGGGGGAGGGGGTATTTTCAATGAAGTACATTGTTTGTTCAACTGTTATTCACAGAGACCCGCAAGGGACAGGGGAGAATCAAGGAATCTCTCCCACGGGTGACTGTGGTTGTGCTGTTAGGAGACGGGTAACGGGACAGCTACGTGTGTGTGATCTCGGAAAAGTTTTGTGCGTCGGGTGATTCATTTCGGGAATGAAGCGGTTGCTGCTTCGGACGTCATGTTTCACGTGATTATTTTAGAAGCCTCGGTTTGAAACTCTCATCACTAATCGGAATCGCCTTTACAGCGGAGCAGAGAAACAAAGAGAGGAGTGGGTGTGGGAATCCAGCCTCAGCCGCTCGCCGGCTCTAAGGACTGTTTCCTTTGATCAGAATAAAAACTTATTTAACCTTATCACCAGGCTCTATGCTTGTGTCCAGGTTAATAGACGGAGAATAGAATAGAAAGCTTTTATTGTCATCAAATATAATGAAATCATCAGTATAATGAAAATCTAACAGTTGCCACAGTTCAGTGCCTTTCCTTATAAAACATGAAAATATACAAAATACAGTAAAACCAGTATATATGCATATCAAACAACACAAGGACTTACAGGGGAATAAATCAACCTAACAAATATAAAGATTGTGAGGTTTGGAACCTGGGTCCATGTGCCGCCCTTGTGGGCAGGCTTTTCCCCTTTGAAAGGGGAGGTGCAGTCCATTGTGGCAGCTGTTTGTTTGAGCATGGAGTTGTGGGAAGAATCCCCGGCAGACTGAGGTTTGGATGGCCTAGCTTCCCTTTTGACTGAGGTAGGCCAGGGGGAGACTGTTTATTTATTTATTTTTTCAGTTTAATGTGGACCATAGTCCTAAGGGTTATGCTCAATTTGTAGGAGAACGTTTCGCTTCCTTCAGACTTAAGTTTGTGGTGAACCCCGCTGAGTCTTCTCGGACCTTAAACTGGAGGCAGATCACCAAGCTGATGCTTTGCCGGTGTGGATTTCGGCTGGTGAAGCCGAAGTCATTATATGGATCACTATTTGTTTTTAAATAGTTTTAAGTTGTCAGCTTAATGCTGGAGACCTTCTGGTGGTGAGATTTGTGTGCTTTTATTTATCCACCAGAGTTGATCTACGGAGACTTTGGGTACCGTGAATAATTTATTGAGTCTAACTTTATTTTTTTCTTTTTCTTTCTTTCTTTTTTACAGTTTAAGCGTTGTGGGAAAGATTGCGTGAGCCTTTTTCTCTCCGCCTTCCGCATGCGTTTTGTTACCTTGGTCTGCAGTATAGACCATCGGGGTTTCATTTTTTAATTCCGCGCAGCGAATACTCTGAGTGTTGGCTTACTCATTTTATTATTATTATTATTAGTAGTAGTAGTAGTAGTACAGTATATTTTTAAAGCATTTAACTTCTTTGAAATAAAGTTTTTATTTGTGATAATTGTGTATTTATATATTAAAGTTTATTCCTTGAGAACTGAATGCATGCCTACAGCTTACTCCTTTTATTAAAGTGGTGTGTGTCGGGTACGGTCTCGGTCGGGTCGGTGGTGAATTGATTGCAAGGTGGGCATTTGTGCGCACCTCGGTGCCCTTCGCGTTCCGTGGGTCACAAAGCCATAAAAGGCAATAAATCAACAAGATCAGTGAGGAAACGGGTTGTTGCCGAGTTAATTGGTGGTCTTGTGTTTGTGTGTTTTCTCAGTAACATCAACCAACGATTGTGTGTCAGTTATGAATAAGCTATTGGCATAAAGCAGCTGTTTGGTGGTTTAGATTGCGCATTTCTCAGCAGTTATTAAAATGTCTGAATTTTATTTCCCACAAAGTCTTGGCTTAGAGGTTAGTATTAGGAATGCATGAGGTACAGGAAAATTTAGCTAATCCTGCAGAATGTTCCTGGGTCACAAAAATATACCAAATATTGCACAGAGGAGAGCTATGATATACTGAACATACTAATATGAGATAGTTAGAAGTGTGTAGTGATCAGTGAAGCTGTTGTTGTGTATTATTGTGTAGTGTTCAAGAGTCTGATGGCCCTGGGGTAAAAACGGTTCCTCATCCTGTTCTTCCTTCCTTTGTGGGACTGGAGTCTCTTCTCTGATGGCAGCAGGTTGAACAGGTGTTGACCAGGGTGAGAGGGGTCTGCCAAGTTTACTTTGCTCTGCTAATGCAGCGAGAGCCAGCAATGTTCTCTAGGCGGGGCACCTAATGCTCCTTTCTGCAACCCTGGTGACCCTCTGCAGAGCCCTCCTGTCTGCAGCAGAACAGGCAGCGAACCAGACAGACACACAGTGGCCCGGTGGGAGGACTCCTGCAGCTTCTCCTCCATGTGGTTCCTCCCCAGGACTCGCAGGAAGTGAAGTCTCTGCTGGGCCTTTTTAAAATCTATTTACCAGTGCTACCGTGTTGGCAGTCCAGGTGAGGTCCTCAGAAATGTGGGCCCCCAGGAATATGAAGGAGGCTACTCCATCTAGGAGCGGGGGGGGGGGGTCCAAGTCAGCCAACTTCTCTACCAGGATGTCGGGCCTGATAGTGTTGAACTTGAATTGCAGTCGATAAACAGCATCCTGACGTAGGTTCCTGAGTGGGCCGAGGCTGTGTGGAGGCCTGTAGGCAAACTGGTGTGGGTCAAAGTTCTGGGGGAGGCGGGCTTTGAGGTGCTGAAGGACAACCGTTTCAAAACACTTCATGACTGCATCGTTAGGATTGTACCACAGCCAAAGCAGGTGCACCAGGTGGCAACAATGCCTGCAGTATGGGTGAGTCTAAAGGGAGAGATTGGGCATATGAGACCAAATTTATTTCAAGTCTTTAGAAACATTATTTTGCAGATTTAGACTAATATAAATAAAATCCTATATTAACTGTATTAACATTTAAAAATATAAGCTTTTCTTTCTTAGGCCAGTAAAAATGTACATGGGTTGTTAAAACTCTGAGCCACTGACTCTGTGCTGTTAGGTTGGACACTGAATTATCAACATTAATTATTAACATGGACACCCCCAGAATGTTTGTTTTCTGTCACAGGAAATGTTGTAACAGAGCACAGGCCAAACCCCAGCTCTGAGAATGCTGATATTCTGGTTTTGGAGGCGGCCACTGAACCACACATACTCACAGGAACACATGCCACTACCTCTTGAATATTCTCCCCGTGTCTGCGTGGGTTTCCTCCAACAGTCCAAAACAATGTAGTTGCTGGGGTTAGGTTAATTGATCACTCTAAATTGCCCATGGGTGTTAATAGTTGTCTGTCTTTCTGTGTTGGCCCTGCAACAGGCTGGCGACCTGTACAGGGTCTACCCTGCCTCTTTCCCTATGTTAGCTGGGATAGGCTCCAGCCTCCCTGTGACCCTGAACAGTATAAGCTAAAGAGAATGGTTGGTTGAACACTAAATCATCCAATAATTAGTTGATGCAATAAAACACAACTTTTCAGCTTTAGAGAAATTCCTTCCAACATGCATTGCTGTTTGCAGTGTTGTCATACAGCCAGACAGTACAGTGCCTTGCGAAAGTATTCGGCCCCCTTGAACTTTTCAACCTTTTGCCACATTTCAGAAATTTATTGAATGTGTCAAACTTTAACATATAAAAAACTAAAAAGTGGGGCGTGCAATA